>WBOK01000293.1:0-88946 GCA_009289805.1 Alternaria gansuensis | reverse complement strand
CAAAAATCGCGACTTTGTTTTGTGTGGCTGCTTTGGTTGGGTGGCCGAAAAGTATATGTGGCCGAAAAGTATATGGCCGAGCTTATTAGTGTTACACTATTACGGTCTAGACGGACAGTGTCCAAGCTGCCGATCACTAGACCAAGTTGTACATCTACAGTGACCTACTGTTGCGTCTGCAGCTCTCCAGGTAAACTTGCCGCGAGTCATCCAATTAACGTTCTTGCATTGGGACCGAAGTGACTAACAACGCAACCTCTAGTGACGCGTATGTGGTCGCCTTAAATGGAGCTCTTCCTGCTGGAGAGCTTGGTAAGAAGCACCGGCGGAAGCATGTCGGAATCCTGCTCTAGCGACATGTCACACATGTTCGGCAAAAGTATGCAGTATTGTGATGTTTCGTCGCGGTTTGTGTAATGAAGTCGTTAGACCAAAGGAGCTGCTAGACCCTGACCTACAGCTTACGTAGTACGCCTTCCGCTCACCTCGGTTAGATTCTTTTGCGGGGTGACTTACCTTGGAGAACTTCCGAACGCAACCAAACTTACCATCTACTTCACAAGCAATTTTCCTGTCTTACGATCCGCACCCGGGGCTGATGGCTGAGCCGCTAGCTGGTAGTATTCTAATGGAATTTTGCAGAGGTGAATCCGCTGATAAAACACCATGGGCCTTTTGAAGAATGTCTCCACGCGTCAAGCCAGGCACATGGTCACACTCATCACATATTACGACAACGATCTGTGCACCGCCGTGGTGATGCCGGTATCATGCCACACAAGAACTGTACTCTGTAGGACAATGCTGGCCCGTACAGCTTTGGCCTCGCAGCATTCCGCGTATTCAGTAATCAATCCAAATGAAGAAGAGCCGGCGCCCATAGCTCAAGCTAGACTCTCACACTGGTCAACGAAGCAACAACCTTAGATTCGGGATGCTTGTGCAGCCATGGCTCCGGAATAACAGTTCTGATAGTTGTGCGACGTGTTGTTTTCTGCACCTCTATCGCCCGTATCATCGCACACTCCTAGCATGATTTGTACATCCTCGCAAACATCAAACAATCTCGGTTTCTTCCTTTGCTTTGCCAATCATTTCTTATATCATCATCGGCCCGAAACTCCAATCATAAGTTACTGATGTGAAACTGGCTGTGTCAGTCGACATAGTAATGTTGAGGCAATGCTAGTAACAACGGCATTACTTTCATGTTGTGGAACGCTGCAAGCTTTCATACACAGTAGAATGTACTTTTGCAGCCTCTAAGGTAAAGCGTATCATACAAACTATGGGCTGACCCTGTTCACGTCAGACCGGAGCGGGCGATGAGCTTTCGAAGCAACATGTCCATATTTTTGGTATATCGCCCCCTCTCACCCGACTCAGCAGTCATCCTATCTCAGCGAACATTGCGAATAAACGACTGCCTTTGATAAAATGTTTGTAGATCTCATCGAGGTCCCTTTCTGCGATCGCTTTGTCAGGGGTCACAGGTCACAGGTCGCCTTGCGGAAAACCAACTCTCTCCTTAGTCCTCTTCTTATCCCGTGAACTTACCCTAGGCGGCACTAAAAATACTTCGTTTGAACCACGTCAGCGCGCACCATCAGATATGACAACTTCCTCCCTCCCGCCCTCCCTCACAAAGCCTTAGCAACAACCATCGGCCCAGCCACCTCTTCCCTCTTCTCCTTCCCACAGAGCATCTCCACGATGGTAAGCGCAAAAAGCATCGCAGTCCCCGGTCCCCGACTCGTAACAACATTACCATCAACCACCACTCTCTCCTCGCTATACCGCCACCCCGCCTCCTCAATCTCCCTCTTCACACTCGGATGACTGGTGACTCTAGGCAACACCTGCCATCCCTCTCCCGCATCTGCACCCTTACCTCCAGCAGCCACAAGTGCCGTCGTCGCCGCACAAATCGCCGCAACCCATTTCCCCGCTTGTCGAAAATTGCGAATAAGCTCCAAGACGGCGTCGTTTTCACAGAACGTTTTTGCTCCCGGTGCGCCGCCGGGCAGGATCAGGATGTCGAAGTGGTCATGTGCTGTTTGTGAGGGCACAGATAGGAGGTTTTGGTAGTCGGGTACAATGCGTATGTTGCGTGACATGCTGAAGTAGTTGTTTAGTTCAAAAGCTATGCGAAAATATGGTTTTTCGGAGGCTAGGGGAGGACTTACTGTGCGTAGTTCTCGTTTTTGAGGGAAACGCCCGCGGATTTTACTTCGAATCCGGCGCGGGTTAGGACTGCCGTGTGGGTCAGTATTTGATCTCTCTCTCTCTCTCTCTCTCTCTCTGTTTTCTTCTTTTCGACAACAGAAGGCTGTGACAAGTGCCAACGACGGGGCAACAGCTAGTTTATACCATAACTCCGTCAGGTCCGAAACTCAGAACTAAACCAGATCCAAATCACCGGGCGAATAACCTCCTGCCCTTTTGATAGCCCGCGTGGAATTATAAGAACATCACTGCACATTTACTTACCATCATAAGGAGTAACGAATTCAATCTCCTCAGATCCGTTTGCAACCAACAACAGAGCTTTCGGCATCTTTGATTGCACAATAAAAGTAAAAAAAAAAAAAGTTTTCGTATTGAGAGGATTCTAAAATCGAAGTAAGTCTATGTACGTATAATTGAAGTTGCAATGGTCGCAATAAGATTTATGGTGACCAAAGGGACGACGTTGAACATGCTCCGCACTTTAGCTAAGTATGACGTATGCTAAGATGGGAAGAACGCCGGTGGGGTTCGGAAACGCATCCCGAACATCTCTTGCGCTTCAGCTCAGCGCATCAACTGAGATCCTCTCTCTACGTCCCTTCGATTTGCAAACAATGCTAGTCACAGCATCACATAAAAAAGCACTTGTAGATAAAAGGTCGTGAAAAGATAGCATTTGCTTGTTTCCTCCAAGTTGCGCCGGAGCAAAATCGGTCAACAAGGATATCACCAAAAGAAAAGCACACCCATTGTCTCATATATATACACACCTCGGCTATGTGCTTTATTTGTGTGTATAAAAGTCGTGAGCGCCACCTAGATTCATCTCATTAAAAAAAGAGAAAAAAAAAGAGCGCCAAAACAGAGTCGAACTCAGCATCATGAAACACAAAATCGTGCAAAGATGCGTAAACACCACCTTCTTTCTATGCGTCGCGGGTGGAACCCCCACAGGATATCTCTCATAAGCTCATGCAGCGAAAACAGACCACTACGAAGAATGGAAGCATTCGTCAGATATTAGAGCGGTTGTTGTAGCTTTGATGGAGCGCCTGCCTCCTCCATCTGCTGGCCGGTTGGAAAAACAATCAAACAGGGTATGTCACAAAACAGATAGAAGCCAGACCGGGTCTATGGTTGCAAGTAAATCGCATCGCGGAAGGTTGAGGTATCAAGGCGGGAGAAAGACATTTGGATGACAAGCAAAAGGCCTAGCATGACCATGCTCGAGAACTCCAAACACCAAGTACATCGTGAAAGCAAAATAGACGTAGGTTATAATAAGCCCCAAAGGGCCCCAAACCGATGTTTGGGATTGGTAGTGGATGGTAATGAGGAATGCGTGCAAGGATTTGTTGGGATCACAAGCTCATAGTTAACCATTCCTAGAAGACAATTGTTAGATTATGACCTTCCATCCTTAAGAAGAGAACACTTACCCATTCAGCCGGACCAGATGACTGCAAGCCTTGGCCCATAGCACCCATGGGAAGGGCACCGAGATTCTGACCTGGAAAAGGACTGGGGCTCGCGATGGCAGTATCCTTTCTGCGCAAAGGCGCTCTTCCATTCGTATCATCCGCATCCGCCATTTCCAGCTCCTGTGACTCGGTTTTGCTTTGGCCACGAACACGCTTCGGCGCAACAGAAGCACTGCGAGGCTGAGCCAAGGTTATTGAGCTATTGGACTTGGGTGGGCCGGGAGCAATTGGAACTACACCGCTCTGCTTCGAAGATGTCGGAGTGGCAGCATTGGACATGGTACCGGAGGCTCCTCCACCAGAGCCGGTGGATTTTGGAGACTCGGACTCGGCTGCTTTGTGGGAGGTGGGTGTCGTCACTGGAGTGTATGCGATTGAGTTCTTTCGGGACGATTTCTTGGATGATCGCGTGGATGTCGTGCCTACAGGTGCATTGCCGCTACCACGATTGCGCTTTTTGATGACATCGGTTTTCAGTGATAAAGGCCGAACAACGCCGTGTAGCTTCAAGAATAGGCCGCATGCATTGCAAAGTGGGTGCCCCTCAGGGTTGCGCCGCCACAGAGGCGTCGTCTGGGTGAAGCAGTTGGTGCAGGTTGTGGGGGCGCCGCCTTCGCCTTGTTTTGCGCCACCTGGACTCTGAGGTCGTGACGGGGCAGCAGAATTAAAGCCAGACTCTGGCGGTGAATTCGGCGACGAAACTAGGCCATGCATGCCCTGGTGCAGCATTCCGGCAGCGTTAGGAGTTGAGCTAGTGCGGGGTATTTTCTGGCGTCGTGGATCGCTCCCTCGATTGCGAATGTCGCTTACAGAGGCAGCCGAGCCATGCGTGCGTCCAAGACTGCCCCCAGGGCTCCAGTGATCTTGTGGTGAGTGCACCATTTCGGTTCCGCCAATTGTGACGGTCTTGCGTGGGGGCCCAGCCGGGTATCGCGCCTGCATGGGGTTGAATTGATTCGAAAGATTCGTCTCCCACTGGTAGCCAGCGTTGAAATCAAGAGACCCGTCCTCGATTTGCGAATAGTCCTGCGATGGCATAGTGCGGTCTGCAAACGCGCTTCCTTCGTCATCTTCGGCGTCTGAATCTGCGCCAAAAGTGAACATGTTCTCCTGACGTCTCATCTGCACCTCGTGCTGCTGTCGTAGAGGTAGGTGGTTGTGGAGTACTTGAGACGGATCTACGTGACTCGAATGACCGAACGACGACGGGGAGAATGGCAGTGAGGAGCTAGCGCTCGTCACAGGACTGAAGACGGAGTCGGGACCACCAGCTCCAGGGTTGAAGATGAACTGCGGCTGCATGGAAGTCGACAGGTTGGAGGGTCGGTGGGGTCCATACGAAGCGCCGCCGTGTGAGTTGCGAATGTCCATGCTACTACTGTCAAAGTACATCTGGTTGTCCTCGGGTACGGGTTGTGGAGTGGAGGCGGTGGAAGGAAAGGCGGAGCTGGGTGGAGAGTAGTAGTCGGTAGAGTTGAGGGAGGATGCCATGGAGTGTTGATTGAACATGTTGGGGTTGAAGGCGTTGTGGCTCATGAGTGGTGAGCCGACGGGAGAAAAGCCCGAAAAGCTCTGCTGGTAGGGTCCAGCTGAATGTATGACGGGGTCCTCGTGCATTGAGAAGGTATGGATGGGGAAGGGAACCTGTGCCTGTGAAGCAGGGAAGGTGGGGGGCTGCATAGAGTGGTTGTCGAGCGAGTACTGGTGCAGGTCGGCCTCGGACTGGGCGTCGGTAGGTATCATGATGCTGTTGACGGGAGGGACCAGAGGAGAGGCTTCTGCGCGCCGCTTGGGAGGCTGATAAGAGGTTAGTGAGGCTCAGTTGGGATGTGCTGGGCAGAGAGGTAAGGAACTCACCCGTCGCTCGTCGATGCTGGTCTTGCGGACGTGCCGCGGGACGTAGGCAAATTCATCCTCTGTGTGGATAGTGGGAGGTACTGAGGGCGCGGATGCGCGGGCGAGAGAGATGTTATGGTCGCTGGCCAGATGCGGCTTTCTTATTGGTATCGCTGGGGCTGTTGCATTAAATGGAGCCGCATCCTCATTCGACAGTTGGGGCGACAGGCCAACAGGACTGCCGACAGATGAGGGAAATATAAAATCGTCTAGGTTCATAGCGTCCTGGGGGCAGTTCTGCTGTACCTGCGCCTGCTGGTCCTGCGACTTCCTCAACTGCTGGGCAATGCCGCTCGGAGCGGATCTTGGCGGCGGTCTTGCGCTCGAGGTTGTTGTTGGCGGCGGCGGCGGCGGCATCATTTCGTTGTTTTGCGCATCCGGAGCGGGCCTACTCTCGAAAAGTTGCAGTTAGCTGGGCTGGTCGCAGACAGTGTGGTGGTAGCGACGCAAAAGCAAATGGCGGCATGCGTACCCTTTATTGCGATCCATCTCGGCGCGACGCATGTTCATGGCCATCATTCGCCATGTCAGGTTCTCCATGCGCTCTGCGTTGGGGAGCTGCGTCTTTGCCCGCGAATACAGTTTCCAGATTTGCGTGCCTAGCGGATCGTTCTTCTGCAGTTCTTCTGGGGATTCAACACTGGGCGTGCCCGCATCGTTGCCAAAAGCTGGGAACACGGCATCCTGGAGCACGCCCCTCTTGGAACAAGCGTCCTGGGCCGACTGTACCTTCATGGCGCCCTCTGGTCTGGCAAAGTCCATGGGTTTTCAGTCGGATGGGGCCCTCTTTGGTGGGCGGCAGTAATTGTGAGTGTAGCGCTCAAGGGAGGGCGATGATGTCGCTGCGTCGGCGCGTGCTCTGAATCGGATGGGCGCACCCCACGTTAGCTGCGGACCTCAGCTGCAACCACAGCCGAAGTAGGCCCTGAGCGCTGAAGAGGCGGCGATGGGTGCTAGTCCTAGTAGTCAGCTTCCAGAAGCCCTCGGTGCAGTGTGAGTGCGAGAGTCTATGGCTGCGTGACGGCGTGCGGGCGTGCGTGTGGGTTGGCGGCCTCGCCCAGCGACGGCGGCCTGGTCACTGAGTCGATATCGGACTGCTGCTGATGTCCTCCACGGGGAACAGGGCTCGAATTGTTCGCGCTCCCCGGGACAGTGAGCGGCGCAATAATGGAATTGCAGCGATGCGGGCTTCCAGCATGCGACGGGCAGCCGGTGGCACTGGGTGGGTCGTGAGTCGCGAGTCGTGACGCTGGGCCTTGGTGAGAACAAGAAGAAGAATGAGATGCAGTGTGTGGACCGCTCGGCACCCACGCTGCCCCCACCATTCACTCTCCGACACCAATCACACGTGCAGCCAGAGGGCCCTCCCCCGGGCGATGCCTCGACGCCCCCTGCCCTCCAAGTGCGGCAGCCCCCTCTCCACAAGAAGCGAAGAGTCATCAAATGCGCGCCTCGGAAAAGCAATACTACTACTATCTCTGTACATACTATGTATGTACACCCTACGCCCAAGCACACGACACGCTGCCGGACGCGTTTGCTGCTGATGGGACCCGCTTGCAGCACTACCCGAGATGCGATGCGGTTGACGACGAGGTCGAGGGCCGCCTGTGGGCTGAACGGGAGAATGCTTGCCTTGCCGCTTAGCATGCACGCCCTTGTGCCTATCGAGACCGCCTGAACCGTGCTGCCAGAATGCTTGGGAGCCCCGGACAGAGTCTCGGAGCGCAAAGTACTTGCGGGAAATTTATCGGGCTGCATGGGCGCCTTCACAGGACGCAGGGAGCACAGTACTCCGGATCGACCTTGGAACACCAAAAACTCTTAGACCCTCGGTGGTTCGATTCGAGAAGCACTACCATAGTAGAACAAGTACCATGGACCGTCTGCACAGTGCTGATCCTGGGACGTCACTTTGCTCAGCACTCGCCAGCGTTCCCTCTTGACATGTTCTACTGCACCACTCCGACCCACTAAACAACCAGCCGGCAAAAGCTGGCGCAAATAGACAGACCGTCTCCATTGGCTCATGTGCATTGCCTACCTGCTCCTTCTGGCCGTCTACGGCATCCAACAGCAAGACGCCTACTATGTACGCTACTCGGTAGTCGATTGAGGCAGTAGCTGCGGCTGCGGCTGTAACTACAACAAAGGGCAAGTGTGCCTCGCCGCGCTGTCAACGTAGAAGCTTGTCAGCCGACTACATGGTGCTTCTACAGCAGTAGTGGCGTGTCTTGTGACCAGCGCCGAAGAAAAGGGCTTTCACCGCGTCTACACTCCCTAACCCATCTCCATCGTTTACCCGACTGTGGAGTATCTCACCCGAATGGTGCCGAACGCGTCGTGCATTTCGGCACTTTCATTCCTACATTTCCCGAAAGCCTCACAATCTCAGCGTCTTTGTTATCCAGGCCCACATCTGTACGCCTGTCGGTACCAAAAGACAAATTCCAGGTTGTGGCGCACTCAACAACAGCAGTAGCGCAGCTGGCGCCGTGGGCCAGCGGCAGCGCTTCCCAGACAAGCCATCGGTACATCGGCTAAATTCTGTTCCTTTGCAACTTCACTTAACTTTCTGCCTGGAGGCCTGAAATTGAGCACTGTTCTGCGGCTCCGCAGTTGTATCCGTACGGATGGTTGATACCAGGATGATGCAAGATCCAACGGTGACGCGGACAGTGGAGACAAACCAAACTGTAAAGTCGTGAACAGCACAGCTTGTAGCCGCTGTCGGCGGGCGCATTCCTTCTTCTAGAACTATGCACGTCTTGCTACTCGAGATCTCGAACCATTTCTAGGGTCGCATCGAGCAGGCAAGGTTCGACGGGTTCAATCTTCTACACCAAGTCTTGAACACGCTATCCGACTGACTTCTGACCACGTTACATGCTTCGCTAGCAAACAACAGTCCTAACGATCTCGAGACATCTTGCGCAGTGCCCGTGGATCGCTCTCTCGCACTCGGTGTCCTCCATTTCCCAACCGAACGTCAGGTTTAGCCGTGAACTGTCCTTAATATCAGCTTACCGGGTGCTGGTAATTGGTGGACTCTCTTCTTGCAGCATAATGCTTTTCAGGTCGAATTATTGTACCCACCGGGCTACCCACCAAAATAAAGGGTCCAGGGAGATGTTGATCTACCGACTCGCGACCAGACGGTGGCATTACTTCGGCCTGCGACTTCTCTAGTACCAGCCGCGAACACCAATGCTTGATGCTGGACGTCCGCTAACCTGGAAACTATCGCCTAGATCCATGTTGACCATGGTGGTGAGGTTTCACATGTCAAAAGGTCACAAACAAAGGAAGATGCGAATGTCCCTGAAAGCATGAACACGTACAACTGAATTTGCATTCTTTCCGAACGAACAACATCCCGTCTCAGTATCTACCCATCATTGACAGAACTACTATGCACAGACAAGGTTTGCCAGAGATTGAGCAGCAGCACGACCCCACGCTCGCTGCCCCAGAGAGTAAGCGGCCTTGGCTGTTATTCCCTGCTCATGCAAGCCTCCAAAGCCACCTACATCTGACTTGCAGGCAGCGCAATCAACAGGGATGTGAAGCCTAGATCCATTGCTAAACTCGACCCCATCCGCTCTAACCTCGTCGTCGTCGCATTGCCGACTTGGGCCACGCTACAGCCGCAGATGTCGTTCAACACACTTGCAATTTTACCATGCTATTCTGCTTTCTGCGTTCCTGACCTATTTCCTGATTCTCCTGGCAGAAGCAAGCGACGAAGCGACGACGACGACCCCCATCCGATGTCGCTGTGCTCCAGCGTTTCGTGTGTCTCCAGGGAGCCGCGGAAATGTCCGTTGCTCAAAGCACGCAATACCAAAATGTAACAACCCAGCCCCCCCCCCCCCCATCAGATGCGGAACGGATGCACGTCTTTTTTGGTCGAGTTGAAACATTGGCTGCTGGTAGCAAGGTTGTTTCCTTGTCGTCGCATGCCCTGTGATACGAAAACGCGGGATGCCCGTGGGGGCCTGTGTACGTGATTCACTTAGGCGTTGGTATACTCGATAGATTCGGGAGAAATTTCCTTGGACGGTGTCTCTCCATCGACACCGCCCTTGGGGATAGGAAACGATCCGCAGTTGGGCATACACAAAGTGTGGCCATCAAGAAACGGGGCGATCGCGGGCTGAGGAAACGGTCGGGAAAGGGTCCTGCTCGCGTGCTTGCTTCCGTGTTTTCGCTGACGCAGAGACTCGCGTGCTCTCGTTCCGTTTCAATGTTTAGTCCCGGTCGGTTCGGTCAACTTTAGTCTGCAGCTGGATGTCACTCCAAGGTTTTGTAGCGGTCGAGGTGTTTTCGGACCCGATGTTGCGAGGGTAGAATGACGTCTGACGGCGGTACTCGCCGTCTTGGTTGCTGGGCGTGCATGGGTGGCGGCGTGTTGCGTGCCTCGGCGTACGGCGTGAATGTGTGTATAGCCTCATGCTTGAGGTTGGACTGCAACGAGGTGGAACGAACGAACAAAGGTAACCCCAGACTACCATTAATCCCTAATCACCCTCACATGATTACCGCCAGTCATCCATCATCATTCCAGGTAGGTAAAGTCTTTTTCGAGGCATCCAGTCTTGGCATTCCAAATGAGAGAGTCGAACAGCGGAGCGGACCCAAAAGTCGTCCAAGAATCCAGGAAATAACTCTACAATAAACCCTTGTCCAACAATAGTGGCGACAACCCCCTCTACTTATACACAACCAACCCAGGCACACGCTCAGACAAAATCGCATAGATAGGGGCCTCCGACCTGGGGTACGTGGTGAGACCATCACTCGTTATCATCGCGTGATTGATCGCGCCACTCTTAGTAGTCATCACGCACCCACCCCTCTTTGAGCCTCACAAACAAACTCTGTCAATGTCTCGCACCTCGTGCAAGCCAATGACATGTCAGGAAGCGTAGCAACGTGCGTCTGTTTGGGCAGGTTGGCCTTCCTATCGCGGACAAACGTTTGGGAAAACAGCTGCGTAGAGATAGTGATGGTGCTATCTCTCGCCAAAGCAATCTAATCGCTTATCTGATGCAAGCACCGGGGCCAAGCATATACGTTTGACGGTTTTGGTAGGTGTCGTGTGGTCCCCTTGTCTGGGGAAGGTTGGGGTCCTGCTGGGAACCGGAGATATCTGTGCTTTTCTTTGATATCAGGTGCTCGCCGTCGGCCAGGTCAATGTTTGGAGTGATATGACTGGTTGTTCGCAGAGTGCCCATCCCACAGTTTGACGGAAGTATGTATGGGGAAAATGGTGCTATTTGTATCGATATTGCTGGTGATCTACATGGGCGCACAGCCGTGCACCACAACGTGTCGCATCACGTCTCCATGACCGAAACACATGTCCTATAGCGAGGCCTATCTTTGAAGAATAGGGATGCTTCAACCGTGAGACAGGTCCCAATACCTGTCCCAATTCAGCGCTTGCTGACGAGGAAACCGCATCTCCTCCGCTATATCTAAACGCGATGGATACTGTCAATGCAATTCCGCGGAACGTTGTTCGTAGGTTCGTTTCGTGGTAGTGTTGGCAGGATAAGCTGCATAATCTTTGCGCAGCTTCACTTCTCTGTATCTTTCCCCTCCCCATCACTCCCTCCACCCTTGACCGTCTCTTCACCCAAGACTTTGCTCGCTGCCATAAACCTATGCAGATTGAATCAGTACACGCCCAGTCTCAGAGGCTCAACTCTTCCAGCTCATTCCGTGTTACATTGGTCAGACAGAGAGTCGCAACTCACATGGCACCAGAATAGCCACCCAGACCACGCATATCTTGCGCCTGGCCGGCTGTCATGCGCATCAGGCTTTCTAGATCCGCCATGTTTGCTGTCAACTGCGCGAGTTGTGCTTGTAGGTGTGAGAGCTGGCGTGGCTTCTGCGAGGGGACAGTGCTAAGGCGCGAACCGGCCGGGGTGTGGGAGCGCGGTACATTCGACATCGTGGTGGTTTAGCCTCTTCCTTCGCGAAAGAGGTGTCTCGGGATCGGGATCGGAAGAGGCCGTACGGTTCAGACGGTGTTGTTTGTTTGTGTTGTGTTGAGCTGGAGTGCATTGGCTTTGTTGGTGGGACTCCCGCGGCGAAACGGGCCTTGGCGGGTAGGTAGTGTCGGAATCTCCACTCGTCAACTTTTCCATTTCCCTAGCCAACATTCTCGTCATCGCAACGGAATCATGTACTGCCATTGACACCTCCTCGTAACGCATTGCTCTTCTTCTGGTTTTACATGCGATATGGCGACCCTTCAGGCTGTTCGTCGGTGGATCATAACGGGTGCTGTCGCCGCTGTTACAATTACTGGGACCATCTACGGTGCGGGACTTAAGGGAGACCAAGAAGTCAAACAGGTATGTTCAGCCACTGCTTGTCTCTTCGAGCCCTCTGCTCGTATTTCTACTCAATACGTACACTGAGCATCTACGTGCTGCTATCATCTACCATGTCCTCACATGCTAACGGCCATTCCTGTAGAAACAGCGACAAATCCTCGAAGCCACGCCGGAAGAACGCATCGCACAGCTCCAAGTCGCGCGCGCTGAATTAGTACGTAAGAAGAACGAGATGGAAAGGAAGATGGGCATATTTGCTGAGCGCAGGAGGGCCAAAGAGGAGGCGCAGAAGAGTGGGAAATGAGACGCGGGAAGAGACAGTATCAAACAATTATTGAAACTGGCTGTATTGATTCAGTGCTGGAGAAAGAGTGATTGAGCTGGTATACTTGAAAGAAAGAGTTTGGCAGATGGAAGGGTACGCCGATGAGAGCATGGGCTCTCGACTACGCCAGAGGAACGACCGAAGATTTGGGAAACACGGCGAACGATATCACTCCAGCAAACACCGGAATATGTTGTTCGACCAAACATGCCGCCACGCCCTCAGCCGCATGACTCGAGGCCGATTCAAACGCTGTCTTGCAACTCGAATCGAAGAGCCGGTGTCCTTATACCCACCTCCATCGACTCACACAACTCTACATACGAGCGCTACCAACTCTCAAAACTTGCTCATATCCGCTATGGTCGCTCTAGAGTATGTTACACATGCGCTTTGTCATCGATTCTGCGGAAGTCATCTTCATGTCGATCCTCGTCGATCCTACCTCCTCAATGAGATTCTTGGGTCCCGTTTTATCCGCGTTCTCGTTTCGATATATCCGCTAGACAAAAGTCGTTGGGATCCAGTGTATGGTCGCGTGAGGCGGTCGCGATCGTCCTCCGCTAGCCGCCTGTCAACGAGATGTTATGCATCACACCCAGCACAAGGTCGATCTTTACGCGGTCTTCTACAATGACGGCATAACTTCTGCCGCACGGAGATGTGCCATTCTCAGCCGAGTTGAGCGCTACTCCCGTGTCCATCACTGGTACAATAACGTTTCATCGGTGGACATGGGTTTGCAATAGTCGCTCCCATCATTTGATGTTCGTGGTGTGTTGTACGTCGACACTTTAAGCTAAACTACATTTGGCTTTTGAAATGCTTGTCTTTTGCCTGATAAAACCCGACTTGCCACATGGTCGAAAGGTCAGGTGTGTGGTGCCGTTGAACGTACAATTTTTTTCAGCGGGTTTTGCTTAACACACTGGTTAGCCACTATCGACATCGTAGCTGGTACGAGTATGAAGAAGATCACAAGTATGAATTACATGTCCAAGATTGCTATTCACACATCTGCTCATCCAATATACTTGAATACCATCGGCGTCTCTATCGCTCCCTTCATTATCGGCAGATTGCAGAACTTGGGAAAAATATATGGAGGGCGTGCGCTTAGAACATGACCGATGAGGAGACATGACATCTCAACACAAACCTTTACCAGAAAACAATGATAGATATGCAGGGCTATATTATACTACCCTATACCGTTATTTTACAACCTCCTATTATTAACGCCCATATGAGACGAGCTGACTATAAAAAGGCCTCTTCTTTTATTGCTTCTCTTCCCTCGACAGTTGTAACCCCTCTTCCCTTGTTGCCTCCTCGCCCGTACAGGCATCACATATCCAGCTTTTCATCGACAAATTCCATAGTGCCCTCCTC
The DNA here is from genome assembly GCA_009289805.1 of Alternaria gansuensis. NCBI lineage: Eukaryota > Fungi > Ascomycota > Dothideomycetes > Pleosporales > Pleosporaceae > Alternaria > Alternaria gansuensis. Next base: position 75,273 of record WBOK01000293.1, on the reverse strand, counting down.
CGCTCAAATGAAGTACAAGATCTACGCCGCATCGACTCCTCCACGTCCACGTCCATCTTTCTGCGACAGCACAGAAACACCCACAGTGCCAATGTCATCTCCGACGGTATCTAGATGCCGCGCTACGACCTTACCCTGCCACATAAACACTCGTTAGTTTCTCTTTCCCCTTTGGTTTCCCATGAAAATGTGTGAAAAGACTCGGAAATTGGGGGAAGGGGAAAACGTACTAGATCGCGTTCCGTTACCCCAGGTCATATTCGCCATTCTCTCGGCAAAAGACCATGCGCTGCTCGCCGCTACGAAGAAAACGAAGAGGAGGGTGAGCGTGCATGGGAGGTTGTTGGCGGAGGAGGCGCTGTTACTGCTTATGATGGGTGGGAAGTCCATCGGGGGGGTGTAGGCGATGGAGGTTTCGGTTACCATGTTTGGATGTTGGTTATGGAAGGGCGGTTAAGATGGACGGTGTTTGTTGGTCGGGCTGCTGTGTAACGGGTAGACAATATGGTATGTGGTAGGAAATTTTAACCAAAGGATGAGATGAAGGAGAGTTGGGGCGTTGCAGCGACTGGAGTTTGCGATCTGATCTCAGATGGACGATGAGTGCGGATGAGGGAGGACGACGAGGCCTCGCTCTTTTTGTATACGGCGAAAGAGAGACAGTGGAGAGCTGTGCTTGTGTGGTGTTGGATGGCATCGATAAATAATGTGTGAAGTGTATGTGCTTTGTCTTAAGCTCTGGTGGAGACGCTATGACTGTCTTAGGTCTGTCTGACTTGATGTGCAACTCCAAAACCATGTTGCATGCCATATAGAACACTTAGTGCTTAGTGCGCTTCACGTTCTGGCGCTTTGGGGTTCTAGACTGAGTCTGGTGGGCTGTTTGGCGTGGATGATGGTGCGCTCGAAAGATAGGATGAAGTAGCTCCACGGAGCAATATCCTCTACGAAGACATGATTATGCACAGCACCATCATCCTTTATACCTGCCATGTCTCTAGTCTCAACTTTTTTGTCCCGCATACGAAGATCAAGTTTGTAGCTGTGAGTCGCGGTGCGCTGTGATAATCTATTTAGAAACTTGTTGCTGAACTTCTCGTCGTCGTGCAAAATTATAGCTACTACTGTAGTATTCTTGCTTGGATTAATTGCGAAAGCAAGTTAGCGGAGGTGAAGAAAGGAGTGCTTGTACGTAGAAATGCCCGTGTTGTCACCATCTTGGAGGGAGTCGTATCTTATTTGCGGACGTCCATTTTTCGACGGGTCCCGGATTGGCTATTGCGAAATGTTTGACAGGCCGGATTTCCGGATTTGCCATGGTGTCCTGCTTCTGCCTCGTTTTACGTTATTCGCCGCCGTTATTAGAAAAGTCTTTTCCCGCTTAGCTCGTTCCAGCTTATAGAAGGAGAGACGTACGCTGATGAGAAGGCTGGCCGGACACGAGATGGGTCCGTGTATAAAGGTATTCTACGCGCTTTATCTAGGATCACTGCATCATCGCGCTATGAAGGCTCGAAGAACTTGTACACGACCCAAATTTATTCCTCTGCGACCGCGTTGCTAGTGATCTATTAATCGCTATTCGCGGGGCCATAAACACGAATCTTAGGGATGAGTTAACTCACCGTTCAACGTGCTCCGGTAGTTCAGTGAGACCCAGATTTCGTGCCGCTGACGCCAGGTATTCAGTCACTATGTTCCAGCCCAACTGTCCTTTGCTAAGGTGACCGATTGTGGAGAGTCGTCGCGCCAGGTAATATGTTTGCTCATAGGTGGTAGCCATTCTAATTCCGAAGCCCAAGCTCTTAGTGGCTGCGGCCATTGCAGATACAACAGCCAAAGGCTCGTTTATAAGCCACCAAGCTGCATTACTAACCGCTAGTTCAAGGTTCTGCTTATATATATTATAGCTGCTAAGGTCGTTGGCAATAAAGATGCTATAGAAATTCGAAGATTCGAGGAGTTTCGCGAGCGCAACCTAATGGTCGACTGAGTTGAGGTCCGATGATCTGTCATCAGGATGCTTCCAGAGGCCGAGAGAGTGATGGCCGGAGCACATCTCGACAAAAGCATAAGAGGCCAATCGGTCTAGGTGAGATCAGCGCGACTTCTCGTCTTTTCCACATGTCGGCTAAGACCGTATCCCTTATCCACCAACGACCATTCTGTTGCAGCTAAGCAGATGCCGGTGGCCCCCATTTTAGCTGCATCGCTGATCAAACATGCACGGTTCCAACAATGGTAGATATCGGTACGGGTAATGTATGCGTTCATTGCGGCTAGTTATCGTCTCCTTACTATATAGTAGAATATCGAGATAAGTGCAGTCTAAATTTGATGAGATTCGCTGGGAATGAGAACCGCGACGCTGCGTACCTCACGCCTGTCTCCCATCTAACGATAATAATTGTCGCACCCTTGATAACGTAGCTCACTATTTCAGGAGCTGTATGTAATGTACATGTGCAGAGTTTAATTACACCACCTTAAGAGCTTCTTGTCGGCAAATCGGAATTGTTGGTATCTGAGCCCACTGATCTTATTAGGATGATAAAACTCAAACTCATGAATAATTACACGACGCCTTTCTGACCAGGACCAGTCTTCGCCTTCAATAAAACACGCCAAAGTTCGAACATGATTACAGCGCCAAGTAGATATGAAAGACCGGCAAAGATCTGCGGGTGCAAGTACTGGCGGGCTGAGAAAGGTTTTCGCAGGTGCAAGGCGATGACTTCGGCGACTGAAGGGACGTAAGTGGGTGAGCTTTAGATGGAGAGACAAGCAACTCACAAGTACAGGGAAGGACGATAGCTAGCGAGCTCAACGAGAGGAAAGATGGCACATCTGTAAGGTCAACGACCTCCGCTGCCACGGGACCAATTGACTGTTCAAATCGTCAGCATATTCATGATAATGGTGTGACAGTCAGTTCTGATATTCACGACCAAATATACGCCTAGTGTCGCTCCGCTTATTAAGGCAAAGGCAAGCAGGTATCCGTAAAGCATGGTAGGAAGCCAGAGTACAAAAATCAGTATTCCAGTTGCGAAAATGAGAACGCCCGCAACGTTGATTCTGCCCCAACGGTCGCTCGGCAGTCCGACCATCGGGCGTCCAATAGCAGCGCCTAAATTTAGGATTGCCGCTACGGTTGCTGAGTCCGAGTGCGACCGTCCAATGGATAGCGCATAGTCGGAGAGCGAGAACATGAGAGTGATATAGCCAAACATAGTGCAGAAAGACCAAAAAAGGAGGAGGTTTAATCGATAATGTTACATAAAACGCCAGTCGAACATCCTTTCCACAGGCTCCTCCGGTGTATGACATTGACGTATCAGGGTGGCTGCCACTAGGATGATTGTGAATACAATGCAGGCCATTGCCCTCAGTGTCCATGCCAGACCAAGTGACTGCAACATTAATTGAGTAGAGAAGCACATGATGAGCCTGCCAACTCCCGAGCCAGCAGCGCAGATTCCGCCAGCCAAACTTCGTTTCGTAGTGAACCAGTTCGGAATCAGGGCGTTGGCAGGTATCCACGTGAATCCTACACCTACCCCAACGAGCACACACTGGGAAAGGTATAGGTGCCAGATCTCAGTCGCGAATAAAGCAGCTACAAATCCAGTCGAACAGGTAATAACGCCTAGGAATATTAGCACATTCGGGTTCGAGAGTCGTGTGAGCAAGTTTGCGAACGGCGCAGCCATCATGGCCACGGAGAAGTTGAGGCCGCCGACAAGAGCAAAGTCTAGCGGTTTCGTGTTCGGGAAGATTTTATACGAGAGATAGTGTGCTAGGTATACGCAGTAAGCCTGCTAGTAAGTATTAGCAATAGAATTTTAGCGTTTGCCTTGCACTTCGTACTCACAGCTACTGTTCCCCAAGTAAAGGCGTTAACAAGCACTTGCGATGCGACACAGACCCAGCCGTAGCCACCGTTAGGTATCTCGGGTCGTGTGGCAGAGTGCTTTAGTGGTACAGACATTGCTTTAATATTGGAGATTGCCTCATGAGACATTGTCCTAAGAGTGGACATCGCCTCATGAGGTATCAACTTGAGATTGTGCATGTTTGAAGACAGCAGCAAGGAGCTGATAGATAGAAAAGGGTCACTCTAATGGGACTCCAAGTGTCTTGGGGTTTGATCTCGTGGGTGGAGGTGATTTTGTTTCGAATCCAAGTTACTTGAAGCAGAAAAAGAATGTGTAGTAGGCTAAGCGCGTTCTGGTTTCCTTGAGCGCCATTCGCGATGTTGGGTCTCTTGTGATGCGTGACACAAACAGGTAGCCATAAATTGAGAGTGGTACTGCATTAGACCTAGAAGTTGGTGGTAGAGCTCGAATATCGATTGCTAGGACCCTGTCAACCGACGGCCTTCCCGGTGGCAGTGCTGTTTGTCTTTGTGTGGATTTCATGGCGGGACTGCGCTGTATGGATCTCTTGGACAAAGGATTACGGGGAGGCAGAATATTACATTGGATAGCAATATCTGGAAGCGAGAGCACTACGTTGCATCGTCGGCTGCGCCAGGTGCATTTATGAAATTCGTTCGTTTTTGTATCCTGAAATGCAACGACAGCCTTCATGCCGAGGCTTACCGGCTGAACCGCGAGCGGCAAGGCTTGCACTGGCATCTCGAGCTGCAGAATTGGAAGCTACAAGCCTTCGTTCTTTGGTAGTCATGAAACGAGATACGGCATCGAACATTTCACGGGGTGGCCGTACCTGCTCGCACAACAGCAACTTCTGTTCAGGACTAACCAAGCCGGCATATGCCCTGCATTCTGGAGATGATCCCGTCTCGGAGTCCGTTTGTACCGAATAATACATACTTTATGCAGGAAAGTGTTGCGATTCCAACGCTGTGGTCCTTATGGGCCTTGTGATAATCATCTTTGGTTAGTATGGCATTGTCACCAGCAAAACGTGATTGGCTGACTATTTGAACAATATATCCAGCCAAGACATGTGACCACATACTGGGGTTACCTACCCATATACAACGGTGTTAGACCGATCCTGAGGTGTATAGTCCGATAACATCCAGTAATGGTGACTCCGACTGACTTCTGATCGCACAAGCCTGAAAGTTACCACGTCATCAGTGCTGATGGCGCAGCTTGTTTGAATTTGGTCCTATCCTCGCCATGGAAATGATTTCTCAAATGCAGTCCTTACCACCACGCATTGTGATAAAAAGCCAAAGCAGGGTCTTTCTGAATCATACTGTTCCATCAGAAGGAAACCAAGTTTCAGCACCATGGCCATGTGGGAAGTGTGTGCTGCCCGTACTTTGTATGAACATAGCATTGTTGTTTTCAGACTGCGAGTCATCGAGAAGCCAAGCACTACCCGTTCCATTCGGGTCGAGAGGCACGAATGCTTCCCCAGGGGCCATTCTAGCATTTCTAGAGCCACAGTATAAGACATCCGGCGGTAAAGACATGTCACTGACGTCAAATTGTGACTTATCGTATATTAGAGAAGCTGCTTCAGATCACCTGATGTGACAACTCACCTGAGCATTGAAGCTGTAGGCGTCTTTGATGTTTGCCAAGTCGTTGAACCAGCTGTAAAGATCCCACGTTTGAAGAGCATCGGTTACGTTTGCAAACGAGAGGGGCGGGATAGTAGCTTGATCTAGAGCATCGGTTGCATGTGCATCTAAGACAGGCAACGCAATAGGTTGAGCGAGAGCAGATGTTGCCACCACATTCGAAATCGAAGTCGTTGCTGGAGTCGCATTGATTGAAGAGCGTGTTACTGATGCGGAAGCACCGTTCTGGACAAGAAGAAATAATGGTGAGCTAGGGATTGTATTGACTCGAGCAACACATACCTGTGTGCCACGTGGTGAGCCTCGAGAGGTCACTACTAAGTGAAGTCGTTGTTGAAGTGCATCGTCACTCATGCCGAACTCACGTATCACGTCGCGAAGCACCGCGTTTTCCTCGTGAATCCGTCGAGCTTCCCTCTGAATTTCCACAGAAGCTTGTACGCCGAGCCTGACACACTCGGACCACCGCTGCTCAAGATCCTGGACATACTCTTGTTTCCGTGCTCTAGAGTTTCGTTGGTTTCGGCGTAGGCGAGCCCGCTGTCGCAGTTAATGTAAGCAGTACATGATCTAGGGCGGCCGAACAACGTACCTCTTCAGCGGAAGCCTTGGTTTTGGTCGAATCACCGAGGCTTGGCATGTTTAAAGCAACACGAACAAGAAGTTGTGACGATCCGATTCTATCGGCAATGGAATTAGACGGTGTCGAGTGATGGTGTGATGCACGTGATGTAGGACAATTTCTTGGCGGCTGACCACGCAGTCGCCAAGATTGTCAATCTGGACATAGCAACACGACAAGCAAAATGTCTAGAAGCATGAGACTCATGGATTCTGCCCACTGCTAAGAGAGCCGCCTACTATCAAACTCAACGTCAACAAGGTAATTCTCCATCTCGCTGACCTCAATCGTATCTGCGCGTAGCTTTAGGTTACCGTTGGCGCCGCTTCAGAGCAAATCTGCCACGCGGTATTAGAATGCGATAGCGATTCTCCGATGACGCTCCTTTGGTCTTCTTCCAGCCCAAGAGTGCCCGCCACAACGGTACATTCTACGGAACGTGTCCTCAGAGATATGTTGTGAGCTTTGCAAGGCATGAGGTCGACGTTTGCAACGTTGGAGAGCGTCACGCCATGGTGCGCCCAGCCGACCTTGCCAGCCGTAGCGCGACCAGAAGAATGCCTTCAGCGTAGGGTGTTGACAACCATGGTGCCGCATACATGATTCTGATGGCCGGTCGAGCGATCCCAGAGCACCACCACACCAAAGCTGCCCAGGATGCAAGGCGCGCTCGAGCTGCATGCAGGCGCCAGCCGGTCTGTCACCAGTATTCTCACCGCAGACTGGTGATTGGCGTCCGTGTCCTAAATCGCGCCGGCGGGTGGTGTTGCTATGTATGTGCGGGCCGTTGGTGTGGTTGCGGGCGTCAGATGCAGGGCAAGGCGAGCCGGTCGGTCACCAGTATTCTCACCACAGACTTCTGATTGGCAAGCCCGCCAAGCCTTCCCACGCTCTTGTCACAAGATGTTCCTTCACGTCCGCCATGAACATTGCTTCCTACTCGCCTTCTTCGGTGCGGCAGAGTCTATCTTGCCAGCAAGCATGGCCGACTGCGAAATCCTGATCCTTGGAGCTGGCCTCGCTGGCCTGGCCATGGCTGTGCAACTGCAGCGTCAACTTAACGAAGACGACTTCGAGATATATGAGAAGCTCGATGAAGTTGGCGGCACGTGGGCGCAAAACACGTACCCAAATCTCAGCTGCGACGTTCCCTCGGAGGTGAGGCTGCCCACACGACATATGATGCTGTTTCGCAGCTGGAGCTTACGGCTGAGTTTCGAAACTGCAGTTCTACTCATACTCCTTCTTCCAGAACCCAGACTGGACGCATAAATTTGCCGCGCAACCAGAGATTCTAGCCTACATCCACAGTTGCGTGCGACATTACAATCTCGGGCCTCACATTCGACTGCAGCAAGAGTGCACCTCTCTGCACTGGTTGCACGAGGACAGAGTGTGGACGGCTTCCTTCACAGACCTCAGAACAGGCCGCAAGTATGACCGCAAGGCCCGGTTCGCCATCACCGCTCTTGGCGTTCTCAACGTTCCAAAAGGCCTTGACGAATTGCCAGTGCTCCGCAGCTTCATAGGCACCCTCTTCCACACTGCGCAATGGCAAGCTGTCGACTTTCAAGACAAGAAGGTTATGGTTATCGGCAATGGATGCTCGGCCAACCAGGTCGTCCCCTGGATCATGAATGACCAGAACCCTAGGAGTCTAGTCCACGTTGTGCGTAGCGAGCAGTGGGTTGCACCCAAGGGCGATTTCGAACACGGGACTCTCTTTCGCTGGTTTCTTCGCTACGTGCCTCTAGCCATGCAGTTGTATCGCTTGTGGACAGCACTCCAATACGACCGAGGTTTCCCAGCATTTCGCCTGGATCGTTCCGGCACTAAAGCTCGCAAAGCCGCTGCCGATGCCGTCCGACAGTACATGAGGTCTGTCGCTGCTCCTCGCTATCATTCCATCCTCATACCCCAATACGAATTCGGTGCCAAGCGTGCTATTTTAGACCACGGCTATCTGGAAGTCACCAATCGCAAAAACTTTACACTCGTAAAATGTAACGGCTTCCGTTCTGTCGAGGCTGACGGCAGGACTGTGGTTGACAACTTAGGGAATCGGCACAATGTCGACATCATCGTCATGGCAAATGGCTTCAAGACGCAGGATCTATTGACGCCCATGTCTATCTACGGGAAGGAGGGCAAGGAGCTAAGAGAGCTCTGGAAAGCTACTGGTGGTGCCGAAGCCTACATGGGGTGAGCAGCTTAATCCTCAATCTTTATGTTAATCACAAACAATGACTAATGCTCTGCTAGTGTCTCGGTTGCAGGTTTCCCAAATTTGTTTATTCTTACCGGACCAAACACACTTCCGTCGGGCAACTCAACGCTACATGGCATCGAATGTTCAATCGTTTACATCACGCGTCTCCTCAAGCACATGGTCAAGTCAGACGCAAGGAAAAATGCCACAATTATGCCCGACATGCATGCAGAGCGCAAATTCAACGACAACATACAACAGAAACTGAAGGGTCTGGTCTTTACTACAGCAGTTAGCACATGGTACATCAATCCTGATACTGGAAAAAATACATTGATATGGCCAGGTTCGCAGATAGCTTTCTGGTGGACCCGCTGCGTTCGAGGAATTCAGTGGAAAGATTGGATCGTTGAGTGAAACGCTCGGTCAAATGCTCCCTATAACCTACAATGTACTTTTAGAATTTAATGAATACCCTATGTATGTGTCCCATGTATTATTTCATGTATGGTTTGACATCATCGAACACTACTTCCGCTCATAAGCATGTATTGTTGTATCTGACACTTGTGATAGTCTCTCACGGGGTTCGCGCGGACGACGTTTTATGTGCTAACAAGTGTAACAACACTCACCCGAAGGATGCTGCAATTAACACGTATTGACTAAAGTATGCGCCTCACACTATCAGAATCAATCTCAAGAATATAAGCTGCTCGGTAAGAATAGAGCATGATTCCTGTAGTGTTAACCTAACGGCACAACGTTGAAGCAAGGATGCGGTCTCCACTGCATACCGTGTCAGCAACAACCAATGGGCTTCCAGAAGACGTGTGAAAGAGATAGACATATTGGTTCTGACCCTGTGATAGTTACACTGAACAGTGTAAATGATAGATAATTACTACGCACTTTGAATCTGCGACTGCTTCCGGCGGTCTCGCTGCTGTACCTTTTCTCATTTCTCGGCCGCAGTAATGGTAAGTAAAGAAAAATACGGTACTATCCTAAGACACGAGCTGACAAGCTTTTAGTCGGAAATGCAAGGATTGAAGGCCTTGCTGAATAGACACATATGACGGACAACCAGTACCTCACAGGTCTCAAACTCTACTTCATCGGCTATGTTATCATTGAGATCCCTTGCAACCTCAGCACGAGAACAAGAAGAAGCAGGAACACGTGGTAGCCCACCCGGAGACAAAGGGCATGCATGACTTCGAAGAAGATCTGAAGCAGGGGGACAGGTATCTGTGGTGGAGGTTTGATGTCTAGGGCTAGAAGCGAGCGAAGTGGGAGATTTTTGGGAGCGTGCAGACTACAGCGCAAGACCTCGCGTGACGTACCGGAGCAAATTGAACTGCAAACTACCTGAGGCGTCGCAAAGCAGCGAAGCACGTAAGCACACAAGCATAAGCGTCAGCAAGCGTCGTCGGCATTGGCGTGCATCCGAACTACGCCCTGGCAGCGGGCGGGCAAATAGCGTCCGGCGGCCCACGCGGCCTCATTCCTTAATCCTTATTGTGTCTGCAGATGGTGATCGATATGGCTTGGAACCTTGGAACCCCGCTCATTAGCCCATCTAGCCATGTCACCACAGTTTCACTTAGCATCACGCGGCTCATCGACTTGCTCAGCAGGAATCGTAGGGACAACGACAATTCAGCTACTCCTACTGCTATTGCCACTGCTACTATCACTATGCCACCATTACCACTTCACCCCCACATGACCATCCAGCTATAGCCTAACACTTGCTGGGGCCACACCCACAGCAACTTTTGGCAGCCGCTTGCCCTCCCTTCTCCTCCACACTAAACACAGCCGGAACCGATGGCCCTCCGCCTTTCACTGCAAAGACTTGGAAGGAACCTGTTTTCAGTCAACGACAACGCTCCGCCGCCACCCAAGACTCATAAGTTGAGACATACTAATCCACTCGTTGATATCATAATTCAACTCCTGTCTGCCCGAGGCGTTCACAGTCGGCCCGCAACTGCTACCTGCGCAGCACGGCGTGACTGATATGGACGCATCGCCATCTTTGTACAAGCTGAGGTCCTTCTTGGAATCGACGAGAAGCATATCTACCAGTCATGTCAATTTCTCTTCTTCGATCATTGTGAGCAACGCAAACCTTGAAATCCGGCCTCCTTCAAGTATTTCTCTATTTGCGGCACTTCAATCGCGTCACTGACACAGCCAGCGAAGAGAGCTCGGTCATTCTTCATCTCCGTCGGCAGTGGTTTGAGAGCAAGAAAGTCGGACACTGCCATGCGCCCGCCGGGCTTTAGAATGCGGTGGATTTCGCTGAAAATCGCGCGTTTCTCAATGTCATCCACCAGATTGAGGACGCAATTGCTAATCACACAGTCGGCAGTGTTCTCCTCGATAGGAAGACTAGTGATACTGGACAACTTGAACTCGTCATTTGTCGCATTTGCTCGCGTAGCGTTTTTGCGAGCTAGTTCTATCATGGACTGGGGAAGTTGGCGGTCAGCGATGCTGCAGGTAAGAAAACGTAGATACTTTTGTCATGTCGATGCCAATGACCTTTCCTTCGTTGCCAACCCTCCTCGCAGCGAGAAGGGCATCGAATCCGCCGCCACTGCCCAGGTCGACTACGAGTTCGCCCTGGTAGTGTTAGCAGTTTCTTTCGCATCATTGACGTTCGTTACAGTACCTTGGATAGTTTGGCAATCAACAATGGGTTACCACACCCTTCTCCAATATTTGCTTGTTCGAACAGCGCGGCAGCTTCGACTGGGTCGTAACCTAAGGCAGCTGTGATGCGCGCCAACAGCTGAGGATCAATGGGATTCGCGGTGCGAAAGGAGTAGCCGTCATGCACCCAGGCATGGGTGCCGCTCATGGTTGCCGTATCTGAGATGGAGACAAGGAAGGAAGTGACTGTTTGACTGAATTTGTTGTGAAGTGTTTGTCTCGTAGTGTGATGAGATAACTTGGGGCTTTGAATAGAGCGTGACGAACCTGCTGGCTGACTTCAATTCGCTAGCGACGTGAACTGAAATACATGGTTCTCTTGTGACAGTTTCCTACAAGTTCGGCAGACCAACAAGCGTTATTAGTGACAGACTTTTGCTTGCCACAAGCTACATCACCTGTGTTAAGATCTCCGCCGTAATGTGGGGTTTTGCACAATGCAATGCAGCGTAACGGCCACAATCAGGCTAAAATATCACCTGCGGAGCAGAGATGCTACATGGTGTGATTTTTGAATATCCATGAATGGAAATGATGGCTATAACTTAGATAACGGCATGATGGTGTCCGCGAAGTGGTATGTGAAGGTTACCTTGAAGGATTTCACCTTCTGCAGTACGTGTTCAGTCTGTCGCTAGCGACTGGTTGCTCGTTATTATGGCGTCAGCTTTCATAGAGCATGGTAAACGTACTGTTATTGGAAAACAGATCGAGGGGGCCTGCATGGCTGGCGTCCAACGCGAATTCACGATACGGTATCTCGCTAGAAAGTACAATCGCCAACATGGAGGACCTTATCGAACAGTATATATACACATGTCATTCTTTGCTTCTGTCCTACTATTCCAATCATCCAACATATTTTCTATAACTCGCCTGTCATACAAGTCTTCTTTATCACGCGCCATGAAAATCTCCTGCGTGACTACTGTCTTCTGCGTCGCAATAGGCGCTTCTGCTGCGTATACAGGCGACATAGTCCAGTACTGTAAGACTATTCAAAGAGCCCAGCATCTGAAATGCTAAATAATCTACTGATACATCACTGGAACAGGGATTGATCAGTCATCGCTACTGATCAATGGAACCATTGTTGGTGGACTTCAAACCCCTCCCACTGCTTGGTCGCTAGCCATAGCTTCGGGAGCCATGTACAAAGCTAGCATGGACTCGGAGGACAAAAGTCTCGAATTCCAGCAGATTGCTATATCACATGCTGCCCACAATGCTCTTGCGTGGGTTTTCCATGGTTCCCGCTTGTACCCATTCATCGACGATGCATTGAAGACGATCCAGACACAGATCGTGGGAACTGGTGGTTCTTTCAACTATACGCAGGCTGCTGCGACCGGACGCCTTGCTGCACTCGAGGAAATTTATTCGCGCACAGATGATGGCATCACGAATTTCGTCGATTATGAATACGGCCTAGCAATTCCGGGTGTTTACCAGGCCACCACCAAGAACTACAGCCTTCCGCCAGATAATCCGCAAATTCCTTTTGTCAAGCTCTTCGCGATCCAAGAACCAGCCACGGCTTACCTAGCGCCTCCGCCTCCTAGCATTCACGATGCATCCTACGAAGGCTATCTTGCCTACACCAAAGCAGTTGGTGGCGCGAATTCGACCATAAGAACACAAGACCAAACGAATATTGCCCTCTTCTGGCTTGAATCTGCCCCAATGTAAGCAACTTTGTCATACAGACTAACAACGAAAAATTCTGACGATACGAATAGTAAGTGGAACCGCATCGCCAATGCTATGGTTGGAGATTCCCTTGTCAAAGATGTTCGGAAATCCGCAAAGCTGCGCACACAATTAAACTATGCCATGGCCAACGGAGCCATCGCGTCATGGGTGAGCAAGTAAGCGAAAGACTCACCTTCATATATCATCTCAAGGACGTCCCACTCACACAACGTAGATTTCACTACGATACCTGGCGTCCTGAAACCGCCATTCACCGCACTGATATCTGGCTTTCTTCTGGCCATAATGTCTCGGATCCTTCCTGGACTCCTCTCATTACACTTACTCCCATCGAGCAAGAGTACTCATCTGGCCACGGTACTGTTGGTGGCGCAGCCGCTGCTGTGTTGGGGGTTTTCAATGGGAGTGATGACATTAATGTGACGGTTAGCAGCTTTGTAAAGCAAGCACCGCAACACGTGTTGACAAGGCACATCACTAGTCTTACTGCCGCGGGGTATGAGATTGGTACGAGCAGAGTGTATGGTGGCGTAGGTACTTACTGTTGCGAGTGTACTTGATAAGTGTGTGACGACTAACTATTCCATACAGATTCACTTCACGTTCTCGACTGATAATGGCGTGAAGGTTGGGCTCCGGGTCGGGCAGGATACGGTCAGAAATTTGGGTGAGGACTGACTGTGAAGCAGTAATACAATGCTAAAGGCGGTCTAGAATTATATAAATAAGGGTCGCGTTGTCTTTGCTTCTTTCTAAGGCGAGATTATAACACATCTAGCTACGCAGTATGCGGTTACTAATGCATACTTTACGACCAATGCAGTAGGAATGCCCCCTTACATTCTGAACGCGCTAGCATCTGTATTTGTTGCACCACTCTGATGTTTTTCCGAAGTCGCTAACATGTTCCACCTAGCTTTTCTATGCCTATCGCCAACTAATTCATCTAACGAAGCCCAATAAATCAATTAGAACATGTACTTCAATAAACGGCCTTATAGTCACAGTAGGTGCCTAATTGCTTTTAGAACTAATTGTAGCTGTAGTAATAGATTTTAATAAAGTAAATAACAAGAGAAGCTAGAACGCAAATAAAAGAGACGATGTAATAAACTACTTAATAACTATCTATTCTTGTTATAGAAGACATTCTTAGCTTGTTACCTTAAAGCATTATAGCAAACTTAGAGTATAGTTAGGCCTTAGTAAAAAGGTGCTACTAAATAAAGGTGCTACCTCCTATGCACCTAATCTGTGATTATTATCAGCTAGGCATCCTTTTATGCAATTTACTTACTAGCGTGCACTAGGGTTATTACTCCTACTATATAGCTAGGGATTGGCTTCGGCCTTTTAAGACAACTTTTTAATGTGACCACATATTTTATAGACGCCTTTTTGGTATAAAAAGATTTATTGTTAATAACAGGTATCTGGGCTCACGCCCTCTTGTTCAGCCGGCACGCAACTAGTGTGTCGCATATTTAGACAGAAATAAAGAAAAGTTGGACAAAAATGCAAATTACCTTCTGACTTAATATGCTTTGTTCTACTCTTATTCTACTTATATTGCTTATGCTACTTATTTATTTTAAGGCTTTACTTCTAGGTATTTTTAAATAATTTAAAAGAAGTAATACTTTTATTACTTTGCTTTCTTACTTATATATGTAGGAATCCAGCCATAGGCTGGCAATCGCCGTTGGACACGTTTCAACTGGTGTCGTTTTTTGGTACTTTAGCAAATTTTTCGACCCTGATTATCGCTCGGTGGTCTAAGCTTTCCTGCTAGAACTCATCCACCTACTGTGCGAATCTTGTTAACTACACATAATCTTTTTTTTTAAACTTTTGCGACTAATTAGTAGAGAGTAGCTGCTTTTTACTTTTTTAGAAACCCTATTTTGACTACAACAACAACCACCACTTTTGACACCTTAAAAATTCAATATATGTAACTATAACACGTCTACTTTGTTTCTACTTTTTTATTTTTTATTGCTATTATAATGTTGTATAGCAGCTAGTTTAACTAGTAAGTAATTTCTTTACTTAGCTTATATGTAGCCAATAAAAAGAAAAAGATACCAAAGAAGAGTATTTTAAGTACTTCGTAAATCTTATATTCTTTCTATTACTAGCTAAGTAAGGCTTAATATTTTCATCTAGTTAAAGATATCATAGATTCTCAAATTTAATTATAAGAAATATAATCATAAATTTATAAAAAGGCTAAGTTTGTAAAGTCTTAATAAATTTCGGTGTCTATATAATTAGCTTAAGCTAGACTAGTTTAAGAGCTACGTATATAATAGAAAAGCTTTCTATTTCTAAATAAGGTTTTAGGTTAAGGAGATACTTATTGTAGAGGTTGTATAGTATATTATAGTGTAGTATATCATGTTGAGGCTTCACTTCCAGGTACTCTCGGACGAATTGAAGAAGCAGCACCATCATCGCCTTGCTTTCTAACCCATACATGCGACGATAGAACGCCCACTCCTCCTTTCCCGCCTCTTTCTTCTCTATCGCCATTTCAACGTTATGTAACAGCTGGCCTAACTAGTTAATAGTTTCTTTACTCAGCCTATGCATAATTAATAAGAAGAGAAGGATGCTAAAGTAGAGCATTTTAAGTACTTTGCTAGTATTAGTGAACACCCTGTAGATCTTGTATTCCTTCTACAACTAGCTAAGGTAAGGCTTAACATTCTTTTTATATATAGAGATATTATAGATTCTAAAGTTGTTTATAAAGAATATAATTATAAATTTTTAGAGAGGCTAAGTTTGTAGATGCTTAATAAACTTAGGTATCTGCATAATTAGCTTAAGCTAGACTAGTTTAGAGGCTAGGCGTACAACAAGAAAGCTTTCTCTCTTTAGATAAAAGTTAAAGTTAAGAAGATACTTGTTGCAAAGGTTGTACGCTATATTGTAGTATAGTATATTATATGCAAATTATTTATATGCAGTGCTGTTTAAAAAGTAAAAAGTAGTAGGTAAGAAGTAGCAGCTTTATAAAGTATTATAGGCTCCTACTGCGTGTTCTTTCTTTCCTTTATTATATTATGTTGTAATCTTATTATAATCCTACTGTAATCCTGTTGTTAGCTATAGGCTAGCAATCACTGTTAGACACGTTTTAACTAGTATTGTTTTTTAGTACCTTAGAAATTTTTTTAACCCTAATTATCGCTTAGTAGTCTAAGCTTTCCTCTTAGAACTTATCTACTAACAGTTTAAATCTGGTTAACTACATATAATTTTTTTTTAACTTTTGCAATTAATTAGTAGAGGGTAGCTGCTTTTTACTTTTTTAGAACCCCATCTTAACTACAACAACACCTACCACTTTTGACACCTTAAAAAATAAATAGTGTAGGATATTATATACAACTTGTTTATATATAGAGCTGTTTAACAAGTAAGAGGTAGTAGACAAGAAGCGGTAGCTTTATAAAGTATTATAGACTCCTGTAAGGGGTGGCTTTAGGCAATAGTACTTGCTTCACACCACAGAAGATAGTGAAAAATAGCTTAGAATAATAAAGTGTGTATATTTCAAGCAATAATACCTGCAAAAATGCTCGCAGGTAAGGAGCAGCATATAAGCACAATTGCAGGTGGGCAAGCTACCGTGTCCGTGCGCGTTTTGCGTATAGTCGAGTTTTGCGCATCCCAACAACATGAAGATTTTAGAAAAATGAGGCTGTAGAGCCACTACCAGTAGCTAGTATCGCGAGATTTAGTAGATTTGTAGTATATATAGTATTGTAATCAATTTGTACTACTTATATTTGCTTAGTAAGGTGACGTTGCGCCCGCGGCGAGTGGTGCGCGCTAGGGCAGCTAGTGCGGCTACCTTTGTTTTAACATAAAATAAATTAACAAAAACACATTTTTAACGCTTCTACTTTGAAATAGAGTCTTATAAGGCCTTACGCTTACTCTTTTAAAACAGTTATTTAGCTTTTTAAGCGTTGCAAGCTAATTTCTAACGTTTTGTTTTAGCTACCTTTTTAGCTTTCTCTTCCTACCTTACCTCTTCAAGCTTCTTCTTTTTATCACGTCTCTCTTTAGCTTGTTAAGCCTTATATAATTAAGCTTACTCTTTTAAGTAAGACTTCTTAGCTTTTTAATGTTATAGTAGTTGTTGTTTATATTGTTAAACTACTTTGTTGTTCTAAGTCTAACAAACTTTCCTAAGCAACTAGAAAACAGCACTACTATAGTATAGCTCTTCTTTTATTGTTTCTTTTTAACTAAAAGAGCCTCCTTTAAGCCTTAAATCCCTCTATAAAGAATACTATTTTAAGCTAAAATATAGTAAAGGCTTTAACAAGTTTTTTGAACCTTTCTAGTACTTTAATCTTATACTAAACAGCGTATAAGAGTTTTTATTTTAAGCTAAGTATATTTACTAAATATAAAAGTATAAAGTTATTTAAACTAAAATCCTTCTTATAGAATTTTTAAAAGATAACTTTAAAATTAGGTAGATAGACTATAGTTATCTAGAATGACTTATTAATAGTCTCCTCCTTAAAAGCAGTACTCTAGGCCCTCTAAAGAAAGAGAAAAAAGTCTTATTTTATTATTAGTAGAAACCTCTAGCTTTTATAAAGGTAGAATAAAAGCTTAGTTTAGTAGGTAGTTAAAAGAGACTTAAATAATCTAATATTAAGTAGTTAAAGCGTATAAGTTAGATAAAGAGAAAATACAGGTCACAAAATCTTGTAGTTATTATAGTAATTAATAAAATATATAGTTAAGTAAGATCTATAGCTATTCAAGAGATGTAATTAGTATCTTAAATAAGCTTTTTATTTAGTCCCTTTTATAAAAACCTCCTTAAGCTAAGCTAGACCTATATTGTTATTAGTCTAGCTAGAAAGAGATAAGCTAATAAACACTAAGTGCTTTTTATTATTAATAATTTTAACTTAGCTTAATTTTAAAGCTCTAACAGCTAACTAAACAATAAAAGCTAAAGATAAAGCTATACTATTTAAACAAACGTAGGCTAGCATAGTTACTTATTTTCTAAAACTATTCTAAGTTGTAGCTATTGCTTCTTTTAAATTATATATTTTCTTATTAAACACTATTTTTAAATTTTTAGTTACTTGAATTATAAGGCTTTTCTTATCTATATTAAAGATTTAAAAAGGCTTTATATTACATTTCTTTATCTTTTTATATAGTAGCTAAGAGTACAGGCTATAATTAGCCTTTAAACTAGCTTAATAGTAGTTATAATCTATTCCTGCCTGGTAGTAGAAAATGAAATAAGAAGAATTCCTATTAATAAAGTAAATAACTTAGCTTTCTGAACTTTTTTACTAGCTAAAAATAAAGCAAATTTATTTATTATTATTTATATAAGTAGTTGTGAAGATCGTCTATAGATGATCTGTGTTAGTTCTCTTAGAATAAGTGAGTGCGATAGACGGGGTTTGTACTAGCATGATTAGTAGATTAATGTAATAGCACAAGGGTGTGTTAGCACGTTTAGTAGAATAATGTAAATAACACAGAGAGGTTAAGAATTAAGTAATCCTTAGATTGCACTTAAAGTTAAACACACTAAGCTATAAGGGCTTAATACCTACTGCTATATACTAACAAGTGTATGCTCTACTTAGTATACTTAGTTGTGCTAAGAGCACTAAGCACTAAGTAGTCCTGTAGTATAATTAGTATGCTTAGTTGTGCTAAAAGTACTAAGCACTAAGTAGTTCTGTAGTGTAATTAGTATACTTAGTCGTGCTAAAAGCACTAAGTACTAAGCAATTACGTAACTGCTAGCTGCTTGTTAGGCTATTATCTAAGAATGCTAACGTCTTTGTAAAGACTTCTCTACAAGTTCTAGTTCTAGGTCTTAACACTATTCCTTCTCTTTCTAGTAAGTTGTCCTTAAGTTATATAACAGTAGCGAAGTCTTAGCTTATAATAAGCCTATTTTCTTATTATAAGTAGCGTTAGCTGCCTTGTTCTTGTTTTACTATGCCTAAGCAGAAACCTCTTTTTAGTACTAATTACTGTTACTATTTCTGTAACTTTATTAATTCCTTTAAAGAAGCTATAGTTTAAAAATACTTTACTTATATATATAACAAGCGCGTATGCAAGGTACATGTTTATTTAGAAAAGTATAGTAAGTATTTACGTTAAAGCTAACAGTATAACGTCTAGGTAATAAAGTTAAAGTTTAAGCATTTAGCTATAGAAAAGAAAAGGCTACGCGCACGCATAAAAGAAAGTTATAATATACAAAATGCTATAATAAAAATGTATAAAAAGGCGTTAAAAGAGTTACGCATACAGCGCGCTTGTAAAAAGTAACTTTATTTATAAATAGATTTATTAAACTATTGCGCAAAGAATGTAATAGTAGTTAAGTTCTATAAAATTAAAGAGTTAGAGCGTAAGAAGGCTAGAGACACTATAAAGTTTTTTAGTGTTTTTAAGAGTTTAGCCTTAAACCTTTCGCCTAGCACTTAGAGTGCTTTTAAAAGCTTACTACTTAATTTTTAAAAAGCTTTTAATCTTAGTAGTATTCTATAAAGTGTAGATAGCAGTTTATAAGGTTTATATCTAGTTCTTATGTATTGTTGCTATTTAAGTAACTTAACTATTTAACTAAATATTTCTTGCTATTGCTGTTGTCTTAGTGTACAAGAATTTTCTTAACTTTAAATTTATTTTTTTCTTCTATCTTATAGTAGAAGGTTTTTTAAAGTAGCGTTTCTAAGTCTACTAGTTCTAATATGTTAATATAGAATCTTAGGTAGATTTTTGTATCTAGTAAAAGGTTAAGTGTATACGTAACTAGTCTTTTTTAGTTTAGAATTAAAAATAGTCTAACCTTAATATTATTAAGTTTTTTATTTAGTTGTTTAGTGCAGAGATTTTTTATAAGTAAATATACTTTATCTTCTTTTTTTAGCTAAGGTGCTATTTTTTGTTTTTAGTTAACATGTAAAAAGCTTTAGCATTAAGCCTTCTTAAGTATTATTTTAAGTAACTTATATACTACTTTAAGCTTATTAGCTATTATAATAGCTGCTTTTGTTTTTTAGCTTAAAAATATATATATAAAGAGATTTAGGTGTCTCTTATAGTTTGCGTAGAACAAAGTCTGTCTTATAGACTTTAATATTTTATTGTTATATGCTATTTGTGCTATAGGTAGTAACAATACCTAGTTGTTTTGCTATTAATTAATATATATTTTAAAATAAGCTTTTATTATGTAGTTTATCTATTCTATTTGTCTATCTATTTACAGGTAATAAGCTATTAATAGCTTTTATTTTATTTTAATTGCAGCTAATAGCGTTGTCTAAAAGTTAAAAGTAAAGAGCTTGTCTTTATTACTAATAATTTACTTTAGTATACTATAGTGCCTAATAATTTAGTTATTAATAATATGTGCTAGCTATACTATTGTAAAAATTTTTCTAAAGGTAATATACTCTGCTTATTTTATAAATTAATTAACTACTATAAGAATTACGTTATAAGATACTTTAGTAATAGGGTCTTTTAAAACTAGTAGGCCTATAACAAAGTTTATAAAAATATCTAACTATAGTGCGTTAAGTAGCTTTATTACTTACATTTCTTTATAAGGTGCGTAGGTACTGTGCTTGTTCTTTTAATAGTCTACGCATTTAGCAATAAAGAAAGTAACCTTATCTTTTATTTTTAGAAACTTATAATTTCTTTTAATAAGTTTTATAGTTTATATAATACTAAAATAACTGTGTATAAAGTTATTATAATGTTATTTAATAATTACTTTTTATAATTCTTTTAGTATATTAAGTATAATTTATAAGACTGCGTTTAGTGTTCTTGCTAGTCCTAGTAATCTATCTTTATTAATCTTAAGTATTGCAGTGTTAATAATTTCCTTTATTCCTACAATATTATATTATTAGCTAAAAACGTCTACTCTACTATTGTCTTTTCTAAGTATATATATAATCTTAAACTTATATTATCTAAGTAGCTCTAACTATCTTACTTATTATTAGTTAAGTACTTTAGTAGTTGTAAAGTTAACTAAGTTTTTGTAATTTATAAATATTATAAGTTCTAAGTAGCTTTCTGTATATACTTTCTAATACTATAAGTATATAACAATAGCTAGTAGCTCCTTATTATAAATATTATATTAATCTTCTAGTCTAGAGAATTTTTATAAATAGTACATAATTAGGTGCTATTTACTTTTATGTAATTTACTAGCGCAGCCTTTAAGTGCTAGGTTTAATATATTAGTCTTAAAGCGCAATAGTTGTTCTGCTTAAAATATTTTAAAGTATAGTAGTTTTATACTTGCTTTCTTAATTATCTAGAAGGCGTCTTCTACTTCTTTATTCTACTTAAAGAGTATCTCTTTCCTTATATGTCTTATTAATAGGATAGTAATTTTAAAGTAGTCTTTAATAAACTATTAGTTAAAGTTTAGAAATTCTAGAAATAATTATATTTTCTTAACTATTACTAGGTGTAGCTATTCTTTAACTACTTACATCTTTTCTTTACTTATTTATACTTTTTGTGCTCTTACTATATATTTAAGGAAAGTAACTATATTTTTATAAAACTTATATTTTTCTAGCTAAAGCTAGAGGTTAAACTAGTCTAGGCACTTTAGTACTATACAGACATGTTCTACATAATTCTTTAAGTTCTTAAAGTAGATAAAAATATTATTTAAGTATACTATAACAAAGATATTTAAATATAATCTTAACATATTATTAATAAGTTCTTAAAATATTGCTAAGGCGTTTATAAGCCTAAATAGCATAATAGTGTATTTATAGTATTTATATTATATTTACAACGCTATTTTTTATTCTTTACTTTTCTTTATTCTAATAAGGTAGTATTTATTTTAGAAGTTTAATACTATAAAAACTTTAGCATAAAATAATTAATTCTAAAGCTTTATAATATTTAGTAATAAGTATTAATTCTTTACTATAATATTGTTAAGTTTCTAGTAGTTAACGTATATTTTTAGTAGTTTCTTCTTTTTTAGTACAAAGAGTATAAAGAATTCTACTAGTAATATTAAAGGTCTAATATATTCTTTTTTTAGATTCTAATCTAGCTTAGTTCTTAGTTCCTTAAGTTTTATCTTTAATAATTAATAAATTAGCTTAAAAAGTAGAGTCTTCTCTTCTTTTAAAATAATTTTATAGTTCTAAAGTTAGTATCTTAGTAAAGCTTTACTATCTACTACTTTTATAAAAAAATACTAAAATTTTATGTATTTTTTTAAAAAATTTAGAGTTACGTGCTTTTTTTAAACTCTAACTTTATAACTTAAAAGTACTCTACTAGTGTCTATTAAGTTAAACTCTTGTGTTATAAGGCTATTCTTAATTAAAGTCTACTATCCTTTAGCAATATTATTAATATTTTTTTTATCTACTATTATAGTTATTAAATATATAAGCTAGCTTATAATTGCATCTAATTTACAGCACTTAAATAAAAACTTTTTTAACTTCTAGTTAATTTATAAGTTATATTCTTGTAACTAAAAAATTCTTAATATAATATTATAGGTAGCTAATTTAAAAACGTTTAAGTCTAATTTTTTTTTATATTCTTAGATGCTAAGCGTTACCTTATTAACTTTATGCGTAACAGTTATTTTACCTAGCATAGGCTAACTATTTACTACATATAGTAGATAAAGTTTTTATTTTTTTAGTATTTATAAGCCTGCTACTTGCACTACTTAAAAAAAAACAAAGTTAGCCTAGGAGCTAAAGTCTACTAATACTATTATTTAATGTCTATTAAGCTTTACTAGTAGCTTAAGAAAGCTTAAGAAGTTAATTACATTTATTACTTTAGTAGTTCTAGGTGTTTAGGGCGTCTGTCTAAAAAAGACTGTATACTAAATTTATAAAACTTCTTAGCAACTATATATAGTTTATATTTAATATTAAGGCACGTGTGTTATAAAGGCTAGTTGTACTTTTATATATAAGTTATATTTTTGTAATTCTTCTACTGCGTTATATACATCTATAAGGTCTTTTTTAAATTATTGTGTTTATAAAAGTATAAGCTATATTATTTATTTTATAAGTGTACTACACATTTGTTGTTAAAGTAGTTATACTATAAGTATTAGCATTAAGGTATTCCCTTTAGTTTTTTAAAAAACTATCCTAATCTGTACTTGTCTAAATAATATATAGTGCAGCTATTATATATATACTATTTAAAAGTATTTTATATGTTCTAAATTGCGCAGGTCTATTTAATAATATATATTTATAGCGCGGCTGTTACTCTAAGTCTTGCGCTTTTAGCATATTACTTAAAGTTTTTTATAAATTTTTTTTCTTTTTTTATCTAAAAGTTGCTGCGTTAGTTTATTCTAAGATACTTTAGTATCTTAGGTCTATTTTTATATAAAGTTATTATATAAAGCTTTATTAATAGTTACTACTAAAATAATTTCTTTCTTCTATAGTTCTTCTAATAAGTTAGCATACTAGTAATATTTAATTAATATTTCTCTATAAAGTTTTATAAAGATATTCTTAGTTTATTTAAGCTGCCTTAGTAGAACGTTAATTTTCTTAGCTAAGTTGTTTAAGCACTATGTTTTTAAAAGTAGTAGTACTTATATATTAATATCTTATTTGTTTAGCGTAGTAGGGTATTTCTGTATAGCTAGTAGTAAAATTTCTTAGTCCTAGGCTATTAGTACTTCCTTTGCTACTAGTGTAGAGGGCTAGTAGGTTTCTTAAAACCTAGCTATTTTTCTATACTTAGTTTAGTTAGCTAGGGTTGCTTTTATTTCTTTGTTAAGCATTATTTTAGAGATGTTGCTCTAGAATAATAACGTGTGTATATTTTAAGCAATAATACCTGCAGGTATCCTCGCAGGTGAGGAGCCCCTTATAAGCATAATTGCCGGTGGGCAAGCTAATGATAAGCGAGTTTGGCGGACCCAGTCAACACGCAACCATCTGTGACAGAGCCTCCCCCTCTAGTCTAGCGTCCTGACAGCCTTAAGTTAACTCTCTGGACTGTATGAGGATGTTTTAGTAAGGAGCGCGTGTTACTTGCGGCTTAGGTGCTTTTAAGACGCGTGTTACCCGCGGTTTAGGCGTAGGACGAGCTTTAGGCTTAAGTCTTTGTGGCGTTGTTGTAGTGACTCTTAAATTTGTTATTTATTTCTTGAAATTTTTAGAGGTAAAGGTGAGAGTGTGTAATTGTTGTAGGTGGTCTATACGAGGTAATGTTTGCTGCGGTGATAAAGAAATTTTCTAGTATATCCTTTGTAATCCTCGTCTTAATTAACATATTTAACACGCAACTCTAACGCACTTACTACGCAACTAAATAACAAGCTCTAATCTTTATTATAGTCTACTATCTAAATTTTAAGTACATTAAGAAGTCCTACCTATAAAATACTTAGCTGTATAAGTTTAGCGTGCTTAAGAAAGCTGCTAATCTTGTTATCTTGCATGCGACTTGCCTGCGCTGTACATAAAACATTGCTAAATAAAAGAAGATTTGTAAAAAGACTAAGCATTATTGTTGTGACTATTGTGCTGAGGGCAACTGTAGTAGTTGTACTAAAGTAAGTCTTTTTGTTTTGTTAACTGCGCCTTAGCTAATCTAAACAGGTTCTTAAAGCGCTTAATAAGTGTTTAAATTGTTTGTACTATCTTCGTGCTTGTTTTAATACTGCAGTTACTAATGCTAATATTCTGAGGACTAACCCTGCTATTATTACTGCCGGCGTTAAGCTTGCGCGATGCTAGCGCTAATTTAACTTTGAGCTTTCTAACTGCCGCCGCGTCGCCGCGCACACTGGTACTTCTTTAGGAGTTCTTACTTAGGTGCTAACAACCTCGCCTTACTACTTAAGCTTAATCTTGGTAGAGCAGCGCTGTATGGCGGCTGCTCTTGAATTGATCGCTGGTTATGCGGCCAGGATTGCTGGTCCCACTAATGATGATGAGGATAATGATGAGAGCTTGGGCGACGACGACGTGCCGCTTCTTGGGCGCGGTCTAGGCGCAGGTGGCGCGCATGACGGTAGTGCTGGAAGTGGTGGTGATGATATAGGTGGTAATAATGAGGTTCGTGCTGGTGGTAAGGAGATTTTTAATAATAAGTAGGGGTGGATTGTTTTTGTACTTGTAGTTTTGTTTGTTTAGATACCTAATTTGCGCCCTAGGTGCGCGACAACGATGTTCAGTATATTCTTTTAGCGTGCTTAGGACGTGATAATTTTTAATCGTGCTTATATTCCTTAATTAGTTCTTCTATATCTTTAAACTGCGATGCTGGAGTCTAGGTATTCTTTCTATCGCAGCTAATACTCTAGCTAGCTATTCTTAACCTGTTTCCCTAATATCTTTTTAACCTCCTAGATCTCTTTACCCTTAGGGCTAATTTTTAGTGCCTAAGTATTGTCTTCTTAACTACTGCGTGATTCCTATTGTTCTAGTAAGGAGACGTAGAAGACATTATGAATGCGATAGTGAGGTAGTAGTTATAGTTAGTAAGCCTGCGTTTCTACTGCTCTTTGCACTTAGAATAGTCCTATAAACTTGCTAGAAAGCTTTTTGTTAAGTTGGTGGGCTAGGTTAATGTTCTTTATACTAAGGCGAACTAAGTCTTCTTAGCGGAAGATCTTTAGTTTGTGTTTTTTGTTATAGTATTGGCGTTGATATTCTTGTGCTGCTAAGAGGTATTTTTTTACTGTTGTACGTGCGCTGTGCATGCGCTGCACTCTGTTTACAGCGTCTAGTACCTCCCCTTCTAGCCTGCTGTTCTTAGGAGGCAATGTGAGCAATAAATACTTGCCGTATACTGCGTAAAAAGGTGTTATCTTTGTTAATTTGTGGATGGAGTTGTTGTATGCGAATTGTGCAGTTGGTAGAAGTGATACTTAATTGTCCTGTTTCTCTGAGGCGAATGTCCTTAGGTATTGCTCTATTGTTTAGTTTTAGCGTTTAGTTTACTTATTTGTCTGCGGGTAGAAGGCTGTGCTTAGCCTGCGCTTTACTTGTAATTAGTAGCATATTTTTGTCTAAAACGCTAAGGTAAAGATTGAACTGCGATTAGATACAATACTCTTTTAGATTCTGTATTTTAAAATAATATGTTTAAAATAGGATTCTGTAAACTATTTTGTATCCTACGTTTTTAATGCGGGTATGTAGATTGCTATCTTTAAAAAGCGGTTAACGATTATGAGGATTGCATTAAATACGCAACCTAAACTGTTGTTCTTTGCTAGTGGTAGCCTTATTACAAAATTAAGGCTTACTTTCTTAAATATCTTATTAGGAACTAGTAATAGTAATAACTGACTGTATTTGCTGTGTCTTAGAGCTTTGCTTCTTTAGCATACTGCACAGGTCTTCACGTAATCCTGAACATTATGGCCTAGCTTTAGCTAGTAATATAGCCTGCTGATGAGCTTATGAGTCCTACGTGCGCTAAAATAACCCGCTATGCGCGTGTTATGATTCTGTAATAGAATCTCTTGCCTAATAGCTTGTTCTAGTAGAACATAAATTCTACTTTTATATTTTAGGACTTCTTTGTTGTTAACGTGCTACACTTGCGTGCTGCTGCTGTTTTAAGTACGTGTTGCTTGTATAGAGTCTGTAACCTACTGCAGGGCAAAGGCGTCCTTTTATTGCAACTGGCGCAGTTTATTTATTAGAGCTTCTGACTCTACTGTTGCAGGTTTGCTACTAACTAATACTTTAGCTAGAGAGCGTAGTACGTATGGTGTGCACTTTATGGCACTAGCAGTTTAGATACTCTCTGTTCTGCAAATGTTGGCTATATGCGTCTTACATGCGCCTTTCTGGCTGTGCTAGGTTGTGGAACCTTTTGTTCTACTATGCTCTACCCTTGCTAGAAGTTTGTTCTGCAGTGTAGGCAACAATTAAGTCAACGACAGGTTCTTTTGTTTGTAATCTACTCTTCTTGATAGTCCGTCCGTAGGGTTTGTACGCCCTAGGCGGTATTTAACTTTGAAATTAAAAGCCCCTAAATACAGAGCCTAGCGTGCTTAACGCTGGTTTAGCTTCTGTACAGCGCGTAAAGAGCGCAGGTTGTTATAATTAGTTAACACCTAAATAGTGTGTTGAGCGCCTTCTAGGTAGTGCTGCTATTTCTTGAAGCTCTGTACAATAGCTAAAAGTTTAAGGTTGTACACTTTATAGTTTAGCTTAGCGTTTTGCAGTTTTTGTGAGTGAAACGTAACAGGATGCTACTTTTTGTCCTTAAATAATTGAGACAATATGCTTAATATAGCAAAAGTTAAAGTATTTGTCTTAACACGAATTATACGTGTATCTTTAAAGTAACGTAGGATAAGCGTATATGTAAAGCGTTGCTTTAGCCTTGTAAAGGCAGCATGTGTATCCTTGTTCTAGTAGAACGCCTGTTTCCCTTTTAGGATATCTATAAGAGGTGCTGTTTCTGCAGCGTAGTTTTTAATAAAATGCTAATAAAAATTTGCAAATCCTAGAAAGGACTGCAGCTTCTTGATACTGGTAGGTGTAGGCTATTGCTTAATAGTAGCAACGCGCGCTAGATTTACGCGAATGCTGCTTTTTGTAATAATAAATTCTAGGAAATAAACTTTGTTTAAAGCAAATGTGCACTTCTTGAGATTTACGTATAACTCTGCTCTTTATAAAGAGTTAAGTACAGCGCGTACGGCACGCTAGTGTAGTGCAATGTTGTTGTCGTGGGTGTAGATGAGGATATTATCTAGATAAACTACGCAGATGTAATCTAAGTGCCCTTTTAAAGCTTTATTAATGTAGGCTTAAAAACTTGCTGGGGCATTTGTGAGCTTAAAAGGCATAACAAGATATTTAAAATGTCTGTATTGTGTCTTAAAAGCAGTCTTCCACTTATCTCCTGCCTTAATCCTTAGATGATGGTAGGTGTCTTTGAGATTTAATGTTGTGCAGTAGCGTGCGCCTAACAGGCGGTCTAGTGTCTCTCTAATTAGGGGGAGCAGGTAATGATTTTTTATTGTAACGGTGTTAAGGCCTTGATAATCTACGCAAAGGCGAAGAGTTCTATTTTTCTTTAGTATGAATAGTATTAGTGCGCCTGCAGGGCTAGTGCTGTGGCAAATCTATCTTTTACGTAGTGCTTTCTTAATGTATTTGTAGAGCACTTGAAGCTTACGAGAAGAGAGGGTATAGAGAGGCCTATAAGGAGGTTCTTTTCCTTATTAAATAGGGATTGCGTGATCTGAGCTTTTTAGCTGTAAGAGGGTTTTAGTAGCTTTGTTGTTAAAGACATTAGCGTAATCTTGCAACGCATTAGGTATGCGCTGCACTTGCGCTACAGATACGTTTAGTACGTGTGCCTTAGGCTTAATGCATGCGCTATTACTTTGAAGTACTTCTAGAAGGTAAGCTCTTAAATCTGTAAGTCTTGCGTTTTTTAGAAATACTTTAGTAGCTACTAAGTTGATGTTTGCCCTTGTATATCCCTAACGCCACATCTGCCTTCCGCAGTTAATATAGATGCCTTCCTAGCTTAAGAAGGGGTTGCTAAGCAGTAGTGGTGCTCTTTCTTTGTCTACTTTATACGCAGTAACTTCTGTAATGCGCTCTACGCTATTATTATTTGTTAAGCGCAGCTAGAGCTTGTATGCTGCGTATGTGTTTTGCCTTTAAGGTCTAATTTAACTTAGGCGGGGAAGTTCCGCATTCTAAATAGGTTTTAGATCTATCTCTACAGCTGTTTTTTAACTAATAAGGCTAATATCTGCTTGTAGATTTAAGATAACTTAGAGTTTCTTTTTTGCTTTAGTTGCTGAACGTGCGTGACACATGCGCTACATCCCTAGTAAAATATTTATTAGCACGCGCCTTACTAACTCTAGGTTTACAGCAAGGCTTAACCTTTTCCTGTCTAGTTTATATTAACTAGGACCTTGTTAGGGTTGTTGCTTTGGTACTTGTTGGCGTAGTGTTCTTTTTTCTAGCACTTAAAATATGTAACCTTGTTGCTATTCTTACGCTTCTTAGGTGCGTCTAGTGTAGTAGCTGTAGGGGAGTGTTCCTTTCTTTTCTTTGTGAGTAGGGCGGATTATGTGTAATAGGTGCTCTGCGCAAATTCTGCTTAAGTGTAGATCTAAGCGCAATAAGGTCTTCTCTAGTTGTAGGGATTTAATAGTAGTTAGTAATTGTGCGCTGTAGTTTAGGCCTTAGTTTCGCAAAAAGGTGCTAGACCTTTTGTGCTTTAGTATATGTTAGGAGTTAATCTTTAAGGACATTAAGATAAGTTGCGAATAATTAGATAGTCTAGTCCTTCTGCTGCATAGCGTGCGTATGCGTAGTTGCTACTTTAAGGCTGCAGTTAATAGGGTCTAAGAGCAAGTTAAGCATGTATTGCTTAAAGTAGTCCTAAGTTGGCACTTCTCCCTTTGCTTTAAAAGAACGCTTATAGTAAGCATACTAAAGCTCTTAAGGATCTGCTCTAAGATACTGCATTGCCTAAATTACTTTATTGTTATTCTTTTTAAATTCTTGTAGTAGTAGCCAAAACGCTACTTTGTAGGAACGGGTAAACTTGCAATGTTCCTTGAGGGTTTTGCCTTGGTATTTAGCTAGGTCTTTAGGTTTTAACGCGCGTCGCGCATGCGTGGTAGGTGTCGCTTTAGGTGTGTTCCGCGCGCGGGATAATGTGGTTAGTAGTGTTGGTATATTTAGGATTCCTTCTTGTTTGACCCTTTCTAGTTGTGCTACTTCTTCTTCTAACTCTTGTAATTGTTGCAAGGATTGAAGTTTATTGCGTTGCTTCTCTACAGCGTTGATGCGCTCTTTAAGCGTTGCAGGTGCGCTTTAGGTGCGCTCCCTAGGCTTCTTAGGTGTGGCGGGCCTTAATAGGGTTTGAGGGGGATTGGAGAGTTTGGATGCAGCAGGGCTCTGACTTCCCTGATTGCCTTGAGTGTTGGATCGCGTTGAGGGAGCTATCTCTAGACTATCGGCCTGTAGGAACTCTAGAATAATAACGTGTGTATATTTTAAGCAATAATACCTGCAGGTATCCTTGTAGGTGAGGAGCCCCTTATAAGCACAATTGCTGGTGGGCAAGCTAACGATAAGCGAGTTTGGCGGACCTAGTCAACACGCAACTATCCGTGACAGTTGTCGTCTAAGGCTTCCTCTAGAGTAATTATAAGAAGGTTATCTAGACTATTAATATTTACCTAGTCCTTCCCTTAAACTATAATAGTAGGTCTAGTAATAATATTCTACTCTTCTTCTAGATTATTACTAAGTACTGTATAGTAAAAGATATTTAACTATTATATTACTTTACTTTAGCTCTAGCAGTCTTGCTTTATATAACTTTTTTTACTATATATATAGTAAGTAATCTCTTTTTTACTATTCTTGTTATATTAATATTTATTCTTTCCTAGACCCTTGTTAAGATTGTTAAAATATATAAGCTTATAGCTATTAGTTGTATAGTATTTTAAAGTCCTAAAAGTAGAACTTTGTTATTAACTTTAGTTAAAGTACAAGTATTAATAAGTTTAACATAGTTAAGTATCTATATTTTTAGGTGTATAATTTCTTTATAAGAATAGTTGTTTTTCTAGCTTAAGCTTATAAAAGTTGTTATTTACTTAAATAGCTTTAGCTATAAGTTTATTAAGTGTGTTAAGAGTAGCTCTGCTTTGCATAAGTTCTATACGTATAGCTAGTTTAAGACCTTATTAGTATATCTATATTAAAGCATTATTATCTTATTTAATAACTATTAAGTACTGCTAGAATTCTATTATATAGTTAGCTATAAAGCAAGTTTGTTACAACTTTTAGATTTTTTATTTTGCTACTATAAATTCCTTAAAAAGTAAGAATATTTTTCTTATTTCTATTTTAAAGTTATTTTAGTTTTTAATAAGTTTCTTGTTAACGTTGTTATTAATAGTATTATCTATATAGTAGCGCAAAATAAAATTAGCTTATTTTTTAGCAGCTTTTTATAAGAATATAAAGGCCTATATAACTGCATTATTATTGTTAATCTTAGTTTCTTTAATGTAGAAGTATTTTTTAACTTAAAGTAGCTATACTTTAAGCTTATTATAGTTACTGTAGTAAGTTTTAGGCTTATTAGCATACGTAGTTGTTCTTGTAGTTTAAAAATTAGTAGAGGTGTCTATAGCAGTATTACTTATCTTAAAGGTGTTTAAAGTGTAACAATTATCTATAAATAATCTATGTTAGTTCTCTTAAAATAAGTAAGTGCGATAGATAGAGTTTGTACTAGCACAATTAGTAAATTAATGTAATAGCATAAGGGTGTGTTAGCACGTTTAGTAGAATAATATAAATAACACAAAAGAGTTAAGAATTAGGTAATCTTTAAATTGCACTTAAAGTTAAACACACTAAGCTATAAGGGCTTAATACCTACTACTATATACTAATAAGTATATGCTCTGCTTAGTATGCTTAGTCGTGCTAAGAGCACTAAGCACTAAGCAGTCTTATAGTATAATTAGTATACTTAGTTGTGCTAAGAGCACTAAGCACTAAGTAGTCCTGCTGTGTAATTAGTATGCTTAGTTATGCTAAGAGCACTAAGCACTAAGCAATTACGTGACTGCTGGCTGCTCGTCGGGCTATTGTCTAAGAATGCCGACGTCTTCGTAAAGACTTCTCCACGAGTCCTAGTTCTAGGTCTTAACAGTAGTGTACGTTACTTAAGAAGCGTAATTATATACTGTAGGAGCTAAGTTTCTTAGTGTAGATAAAAGAGTTAGTAGGCAAGTTAGTGTAGTTAGTTCTGCCTTTAGTGCCTTTGCGTTAAGGTTAAGCGTATTATACTATACTTTTCTGTAAATTAAGAATACAAGAAATATACGCCTAGTACGCGTAAATTAATTTTATTAATTGCTTCCTAAATTAGATCTATACTAGTAGAGTTATGGCTGGTTGAGTATAGGTGGTTGTTTTGGTGGGGTGCGCAAAACTCGACCATGCGCAAAACGCGCACGGACACGGTAACAATAAGCGAGCTTGGCGGATCCAACTAATACTCAACTATCCGTGACAGCTCCTGCTAAAGTACGTACATATATTTCCTTTTCTTAATTATATTTTGTTGTAATTTTATTGCAACTCTACTATAATTTTTTTATTAGCTATAAGCTAGCAATCGGTGTTAAATAGGTTTTAGCTAGTGTTGTTTTTAAGTACCTTAACAAATTTTTTTAACCTTAATTATTACTTAGTAGTCTAAGCTTTCTTTTTGAAAACTTATTTACCTACTGTCTAAATCTTGTTAACTATACACAAGTTCTTTTAAACTTTTGCGATTAATTAGTAGAGGGTAGCTGCTTTTTACTTTTTTGGAACCCTATTTTTAACTACAACAACAACCACCACCTTTTATACCTTAAAAAATAAATAGCTAGAGATTTCTCTCACTTACTTAGAATAATAACAACTTCTCTCTTCTTATTCTAAACTTATCTTGTCTTCTATTGGTCTATTTCGGTATGTATCATACGTTCATAAGTCGAGCATTCATTATAACAAAACTCTGCCTGCAGCCACAGATGCAAACAGCAACTCAGAGCTTTCCTCAGGAAACCCTCTGTCTTCTTACTCCTCGCGTCCGCGCCTCCTGTTGTTATCAATAAACACCTTCTTGAACCTAAAGTGGCACAAGTCCTTGGTAACCTGCCACGAGCTCTTCGCATTCTCTGCAACAACCTGTCGGGTAGGCTTCTGGAACAACTGATCAATCTCCTCGAGCGTAAGATCCTTGGTTTCAGGCATGAAGAAGATCTGGTAGAACCAGCCAATTACGGCGATACCACCGTAGAAACCCAGTGAAAGACCTGTCTTAGTGAAGGTGTTTTGCATGTCGGTGAAGTTGTAGGTGACGATAAAAGAGGACAGGAAGAGCCATCCGGTGGAAGTTGTCATTCCGTAGGAACGAAGGTAGGTTGGGTAGACCTCAGAAGGAACAACCCAGGTCAAAGCGGCGTACGAACCGAAGAACAGCTCGTACAGGATGAGACCAGTGAAGTAGGTACCGAGAGTTCCACTCAAAGATTCGATCTGATATGACACACCAACGAGTATGAGACCAACAAGGAAACCAGGCAACATGGCAATGGCCCAGAAACGACGACCGCAGGTTTCCATGAGGAAGATTGCGGGGATGGTACCGAGCAGAAGGGAACCGCCTCCGACAAGAGACATGTAGTTGGCGGTGTAGGTGTCAAAGCCAATTTGTGACATCAGGACACTCATGTAGTATAAAATTGCGTTGATACCCGTAAATTGCCCTAGGAAGATCATGATGTTGGCGTAAATAATGGCACGGCGAGCACGCGGCTTGGTGAAGAAATCCATCCACGGGAAGCGGTTTGTACGTCCGGAAGCCACCTCGGCCTCTTCCATCTCAGTGCTGACCTTCATGACGAAGAACTCCTCGCGAGCCTCATGGGTAGCAGTGCCGCGAATTCGCTTCCAGACTTTGAATGCCTCCAGAGGCTTGCCCTTGTGCATAAGGTACCTAGGAGATTCAGGCATGAAGAGAATTCCGATACCCATGATGGTAGAGAAGACGAGCGAGCTACCGAGAATGTAGCGCCAGTTGCCCGGTACTGTGATGAACATGGCAGCAACAGCGTAGCCAAGAACTTCTCCAAGGGCAATGTTGAACTGGTAGAGTGAAACGAGGTTACCTCGGAGTCTGCTTTCGACAGTCTCAGCGACGTAGACGGGGACGGTACCACCTTCGAGACCGACACCAGCACCGAGAATAACGCGGCCGGCAACGATCATACCATAGTTCATGGATCCGGCTTCGAGCGCAGCACCGATGGTATAGAGGATGCAGGAGATGAGGATGGCCCAGCGGCGACCAAAGTATTCATTGCATGGCGAGATGAGAACGGCACCGGCAACAGCTCCTAGCGGCATACCAGAGTTGACAAGAGAGTTTTGCTGTGCAGTAAGGTTAAGATCTTTGGGGAGTGTGAGGTTAGCACCAGAGATGAGCGACTGGTCCAAGCCAGACAGCAGACCACCCATGGATGCAAAAGCGACAATCATCCATGTGAAATGCTTGGGATTCTTGAACTCAATGTCTAGGAAGCCCTTCTTGTAGTTGGCCTGCTCCAGCTCCTTCTCAAGATCCTGAATTAGGTTCTCAGATTCCCATCCTCTGGCATCCTCGAGTTGTTCCGTTTTGGCCTTGGGTGCAGAGTATTCTGGTATTGGTGCGACCTGAATGTTGTCGGCCTTTTCGGTTTGCAGGTGCTGCTGCGGCAACGATGTGTCGGCTACCTCAACCATCTTGGTATCTTTCTCGTCCATGGTGGGCAGTGATCAACGAAGGTCAGCAGGAAGGACAGAGAGAGAAAGAGGGAGAAGGTCTGCAGCAAGATGGCTGGTATCTCACAACCACCGATAAACAGACGCATCTCCGCTCTTTATAACTCTAGCGGGGGACAACCCATGCCCATGGAGAACCTCCCCATGGCGCTCCTCGTCCCACCATCAACGTGACATGACGTGCGCGTGGAGTCTCCATGGCACGAACGTGGCAAAAAAATTGTCTTTCGCGGATCGCAATGCCGGGGTAGTAGGCACCAGTGCATGGCCGGTTGTTGCAGAATTATCATGCTGCTCAGTAAGAGTCAAGGCGGGTGGGGATAAACAAGCAAAGGGCCGACCGTCTTGGGGGAGCTTGGCTGCAAAGAAGCTTCTAGTGGCCCACATGCGGCTCTGCGGTTGGATCCCCTATTCTTGCCGAGATACTCTCCGGTCAGGTGTGGAAGATTTGCGCGTGTGTTCGTCTGACTCTCGAGCAACTCTTCAGATATCACAACAAGAGATGTTGGATGCTGGTTTCAAGAACGCCAAGCTCAACATGAATATAAGCATCGCGGAAGATGCGGAAGTGGCGTATGGCTTAACGTTCGCGGCCAGTTCTGGTGTCTCCAGCAACCAGCCTCTCGAACGCCCAACCAATACCGAAACATGCGCGCCTAGCCAGCAAACACCAGCGCATCATGACGTTGGGAGCCCTCGTGATGTGTCAAGAAACGGCGCGAATTGCAAGACTCCAAGGTCAGAAAGTTCATGCGCCCATGGGAGTCGGAGGCAGGGTTGGGTTGGAATCAAGCAAGCCAAATCTCCTCACCATCGAATAAACGCTTAATTCGGCGCCCATACCGTTTTCGGACGAGCCGGTGAAGAGTGCAGAGGGAGCATACCTCACTAAAGTACGCCGCCCGACATGTTCCGCCCTAGCCTCGCCTCCCCCCGTTCTCCAGGCCTTATTGTTGGGTGGAACCCGGGGTCCTCACAAGGCGAGTTGAGGGCCGCCTCGGGCAGAACCGGCAGCGCAATCCAACAGAATTCAAGCATCTGCGAGAGATCAAGCTTAGCAGGTCTTATCGCTCCGGGTGTTTCGACGCTAATGTCTAGTCTTGAATGTTACGACTACTCCTCATCTCAGTGACGGATTGCGACGTCGAGAAGTGTAACGAGGTATCGTATCAACACATCTATTGATCCTAAAGTCGGAGGTGGACCACATCGCTAAATCCTACATCGTAGCGTCAACATCGGACCATTCGATTCCCTCCGACATCCCAGAGCTCCGATTCAATACACTACTACCATGAGAACCAATCGAACCCGTTAGCTAAAGTCTCTATATCACGAAATACACGTGCAAGCGGTGTAAATGGTCGACAAGCTTCAGTGGATCTCGTCCTGACTCGAGCTTCTTTATATTGCATACCATGACTTGTACAGCACAGCACAAAACCGGAATACGTCCATATCTGTTCTCTGGAATGATATGTTTGCATGTCTCTCATGCCTTGATATGATGGGTGCTTGTTAACTTCCGCTACCCACTCTGTCTCTGTTGCTGTCAAACTACCTAATCTAAAATTTCAGCCGAACAGGTTCAATTTCATTGTTCAATTCCGTCTCGAACACATCACTGTCTCATATACGGCACGGGGCATTTCTACCTCTTAATGTAGTTCGTATGCCTTGATGCAGTTCGCTAAATGGCCCTGACTACTGCTCTACACAAACTTCTCTTCCGTGAGGGGTACAGAGTGACCAAGTACATGCCTGCAATTCTGCGAAGTACCATTAGTATGGTTGATGCCTACCTCGGACGTTGCATCGGCAATTCGTGAAGAGATGCCGTGTGATAGCCTTGTCCAGTTATATCCAGGCGACGTACTCTACTCAAGAGAGCGCTGTGTCATCGATTGGACGTCCGCAAGTGACAGCGACTGGCGCTTTTTGAAGTGATGATATTCAGCCACGCCTGATTGACTTTGAAAAGAGTAATTCTAGAAGAATTCATTGAGAGAATACTTGTTGAAATTAGGTAGGTGCTCCCGTCATGGTGGATGTGGAGAGTGGAGAGTGAGGGGCCAAAGTCGCTGACGGCGTACAGTGCCCGTGCGCGGGTCGAGCCAGTTCGCGGGTCGAGCTACCCCACCAATGTTGCATCCTAACTTCAGCACAACGTGAACCTACTAATATAAACCTAATTTAAAAAGCAAGTAAATATTTAAATTTATATTAACTTAGAGATAATTTCTTATACTACAAAGTTGCAGAAAAGTTTAAATTTAATTAAACAACGCTGTCGCGAAGACATAGAGGTGCACAGCAATCCTAACGCGACTAGGGGCGCTACTAGCTCTCCCTTAACATACAACAAGAGGATAAGCTTATTAAATATATAAAAAGAACTACAAGAGATAGCATACTACTTATATAAAGTATTTTAAAAAAATTTAGTAGCATAGTTGTTGAAACGCAGCCCTGCACCACTACGCCATAACAACCACAAAAGGGTAGATATAATTAGTGAACTACTGATCATTGTGCAGGAAAGTATATATCGTTAAGGTTGCCTAAGCCTTCTAACAATAGTTACGTAGCATAAAGTTTTCAAGAGCTAAGTTACTTAGTTTAATATTATTATTCTAATAAGCTTATTACTAAATAGAATACTAGTATAGATTATAAGCGTTACTTAGCAAACAACAAGCGTAAATGTAAGTTGTACTTTAACTTACTATACTTAAAAATATGAGAATATATAATTAAAAAATCCAATATATTTATTTTTAAGGTATTAAAGGTCGTGGTTGTTATTGTAGTAAAAATAGGTTTTCTAAGAAAGTAAAAAGCAGCTGCCCTCTACTAATTAGTTGCAAAAGTTAAAAAAAGATTGTGTAGTTAACAAAATTTAAATGGTAAGTAGATAAGATCTACGCGCTAAGCGCTTAGAGCAGAAAAGCTTAAACTACTAAGCAAAATTAGAGGTTAAAAAATTTGCTAAAAGTACTAAAAAACAACACCAATTAAAACGTGTTTAATAGCAATTGCTAGCCTATAGCTAGCAACAAGATTGCGATAAAGACAAAGGAGGTAGAGAAGATAGAGGAGGTAGAAGAGAGTAAGGATATGTACGTTACTACAGCAGGAGCCTATAATACTTTATAAAAGCTTCCTACCTACATCTTCTTAGTTTTAGGATTTTCTATACTACACAGTACTATATACAAATAATACAATGCTTAGACTGTTCTTCTCTCTATTTAATATAAAAACTAATAGCTTATATTAAGTAAAGTTAGACTTTACTAGGTTACTATATAGGAAGCTATAGTATTAGATTATTTTGTTGTAGTCAAAATGGGGTTTCCAAAAAAAGTGAAAAGCAGCTACCCTCTACTAATCAGTCGCAAAAGTCAAAAAAAAGATTGTGTTTAGTCAACGAGATTCGAACGGTGGGTGAATGAGGTTTACTAATTATAATAAACTATTTACGTCTGGGTATTAAAATATTTTCTTAGCAAAATTAAGTGTAAAGAAGAAGCAATTAACTAGCTTTTACCTTAAAATAAATAGCTGGACAGAATAAATAAACTAAATACTAGAATAGTATTAAAAAATGTACGCTAATAAGCTGCAGGACAACTAAGTTAAAATCTTGCTAACAGTATAATTAGCTTATAATAGTACAAAGTTAGTAACTATAAAGTACTTACTACACTATGCAAACTACAAATATAAGCTAGCTGCTTATTAAAATCTAAAAAATATTAAGAGTATTGCAGTAGACGTAGATAACAAAGCCTGCTTAATGCGAGAGCTATACAAAGAATTAAGCAAAAACATAGCTTACTAAAACTCTATAATAGCTAAGGCAGTTAATAAGGAAAGAATTAGAAAACTATATTTTAAGAAAAAGGACTAAGTTTTCTTATTATAACAAAACTTAAAAACTAAGTAACTAAGAAAAAACTAGATAACCTCTAAGGAAAACTATTTAAAATTTTAGAAGAAATAGGCAATATAAACTATAAACTCTAATTACTACTAAGTATATACGTCTACTTTGTCTTTTATAAAAAACTTTTAGAAAGAGCACTTTTAGATACTAACCTAGCTACTAATATAAAGCTTAAAGATAATAAGTATAAGGTTAAAAAATTAAAAACTTACAAAAAATAAGTTGTTAGTAGAAATACCTAGTTAAGTAGTAAGAATAGCTAGAAAGCTAAAATACTTAAGAACTAAAAGAAAATTAAATAAACTACAAGTTACAAGTACTTAAGTACTATTAACAATACTTAAAAAAAAAGACTAAGTCTTTAGCTTGCGTAGTAGATGATGCAATATCTCGCAATCTTATGTAATCTCACGTAATAGATTGCGTAGTTGCTGTAGATTAATTGATAATAATGATAAGTGGTACTAGTAGCGTAATGGCTTCTAGTAATCAATTGATCGTAGGTTGATTGTAGATTCCAGGTGTAATTTTAAGCACCTGGATCCTGTGGAGAAACAGCTAAGTAGCTTAATCTCCAACATTTAAGAAAAAAAAAAGTAATTAAAAAAGTAATTAAAAAAAGCGTTAGCCTGTCACTAGCCTAAGTTGGTTAATAGTCTAGGTAGTAATAGTTTAGTTATTAAAAAGTCTATACTAAAGGCAAGGTTTCTTTTAGCTTATTCCTTCGCGCAATTTTAAAAATTTAAAATAGCAAAATTTTAATTAGTAAATAATTACTCTTGCACTTTAGTTGTTAGTAGCTCTAGCTTACTTTAAGCTAGCTAATCTTTTAAATGTATAACTTTAAAACACTTCTTATACTTTTTATACTAAAATTTTTTTACTCTTTTTAAAAAATAAATAAGCTACACTCTACTTTTATCAAAATATAACTAGCGAAATTGCTAGTTGTAGTATTTATAAAGTAGTAAAGGTTTTTTACTTTATACTATTTATAATAAAAAGCTATCTCTAGATTTAGCTCTTTTATATAATTAGTATAAGCATAATACTTAAAAGTAAAGTTTTGTAGGTAAGAATAACAAGATAATAGAACTTTAAGCATAGTTAAAAAAGCGTAGAGGGAAATAAGCGTATAACATAACAAGCATACTTAGACTTTATACATAGTTAGCAGCTTAACACGCAGCACAAAAACACAATATTTTAAGGTATTAAAATAATACGCCTAAGAGGGGGGATAAAATTATAAGTAATAAAAAAGATTCTCTTCTTAACGTACAAGCAGGGGTTAAAAGTTGACTAGCTACAACGCTAGAAGGTAATAATCCGCGTAGGGCGCAAATTACGTAATTATTATCCTACTAAGGCTAGCTATCTAGAATAGCTATATATAAAAAAATAGCAGCGCTATTACAAACTTCCTTTTTAGAAGAGATATGTAGAATAGCAGGATAAAGGCAATAAGTATAAGAATATGTTAGATCTTACTATTACACTTGTTGTAGTTAACTTAAATAGTTTATCTTTTACATAAACTATTTACTACTTATTTTATTTTTCTATAAAATTAGTATTGTTTACCTTTAGTTAACATTAATAACTCTTTTCTACTTAAATCATTCCTACAATACCTTACAGACTACTGCTTTAGTCTACCTCGCCTTAGTACAGACTAAGCCTAAAGAAGTATAGCTAGACTCTGTGTAACAGACTAAGCTACTTGCTTAATTAAAACAATATTACAATATTACAACAGAGATAAAAGATTAGGCAGTAGAAATAAAATTATAAGAAGACCTCTTAATTAACAACGTTAATTTAGTACGAATTAACTTCTTGCTTACAGCTTAGATTAATAGATTCTTACTAACCTAGGGGGTGTGTTAGAGTATTAACACACGGATCACCCTATTAATTAGGTAATCCTAGTAAGCTGTTCACGTGACGACCACGCTAGCGTCTATATATATAGGCTAGATTGTCCTAAGTCTCTTTAGTAGTTATTGGACACTTTGTTGTAGCACTTAGTTGATTAATACACTCACTTTCCATTTAGGTGATCAAGCAATTGCTCCTTCTCAGCTCCCACAGAATTATAAGAAGAATATACTAAAAATTTCTTTATTACTGCAATTAATATAAATTTGCATAAACTACTATAATAATTACGAACTTTTACTTTTACTTTTAAAATTCTAAATAATAAATAATAAAATTCTTAAAAGTCACTATAACAATAGAAAAAAACATTAATATAATACTAAATAGCTAGTAACGCATGTAGCTTACATATGTTATGTGTCTTAAGCGTACGTAAGGTGTGCGTACTCTTTGCTTACTAATATGGTATCTTATATACACAATTTTAGAGTTTAGATTTAAGGCTGTTAGAATGTTAGCCTAGAAGGTGGGCTCTGTTACAGATAGTTGTGTATTAGCAGGATATGCTAAGCTCGCTTGTTGTTAGTTTGCCTACTTGTAATTGTGCTTATAAGCTACTCTTTACCTACGTGGACACCTGCAGGTATTATTGCTTAAAATATATACACGTTATTATTTAAAAGCTATCTCTTACTATCTTCTGTGGTATGAAGCAAGTACTATTGCCTAAAGCCACCCCTTACATCTAACTCAACCTATACCTACGTTTAGCGTAAATAGCGTAGGTATAGGTTAAGTTAAGATTAGGTTAGCTTACGTTAGACTCTAACCACAACCTAACTTATACCTATTTACTAGTCTATTTCTTGCTTTAGTTAGTAATATTAATAAAGAAGCTCTTTTTATTTATATTATATATATTGTATCGATGAGGTGTTGATGAATGACAGAATTCGACCTCTGCGTCCACCTGATTACCATAGGAGCTACCGCCGACAGCGCCTCTTCGACCGACCGGGGAGGCCGCTCAACAAAGGTGAACGCGGGCTTTATAATCTAATACTAGTGGCCGCTCAACGACGGTGAACGCCGGCTTCGTGATCCACCACCATAGCTTCTAGTATGGTGACTTGGTGAGGTCTAACTTTACTTAATGTGAGCTATTAGTCTTCGTGTTAAAGAGGGAAAAGAACAGTCTAAGTATTATATTGTTCGTATGCGAGTTGTTTGTATGCGGTACTATGTAGTGTAGGAAATTCTAAAGGTAAGAAGCAGTAGGCAGAGAGCTTTTATAAAGAAGTATTGCAAGCTCCTGCTGTAGTAACATATATGTCCTTACCCTCTTCCTTTATCTTTATTGCAATTTTGTTGCTAGCTATAAGCTAGCAATTGCTGTTAAACACGTTTTAATTAGTGTTGTTTTTTAGTACCTTTAGTAAATTTTTTTAACTTTAATTTTTAGTAGAGGGTAGCTGCTTTTTACTTTTTTTAGAAACCCTATTTTAACTATAACAACAACCACCACCTTTGACACCTTAAAAATAAATACGTTACTATAGCAGAAGCCTACAATACTTTTTTATAAAAGCTTTCTACTTACTGCTTTTTACTTTTAAAATTTTTTATACTATATAGTACTGTATATAAACAACTTATATACAAATAATATAATGCTCAAATTTTTTAGACTAATAGCTTATATTAAGTAAAGTTAGACCTTACTAAGTTACTATACTAGAAGCTATAGTAGTAAATTATAAAGCTAGCGTTTATTATTATTAAGCAGCTACCTTTATTAGTTAAAAAGAAGCTAGTAGTAATAGTTCTTGTAGTAGTTAAGTTAGTGTAGAGGTTAAAATATAACTATAGTTAAGACATCTTTAATACGTCTAGTATTATAAATGTTAAAGTTACAACAAAGACTATAAAAAGCTAGTTTAGCTAGTATACTATATATACTACGCATATTAATAGTTTAAGTATAGTAAAAGTATATTACTTTAGCAATTTTTTTTTACGCAAATATAACTTTAGTAAAAAAACTTAAAAGTAGCTTTATAAGAAGTAAAGCTGTATTTAAATAGCTATTAAGTAGCTAAAATAAACTAATAAGTAAGAGAATTTTATAAGTTGCTTTTAAAAATAAAAAAGCTGTACATAAATAGTAATACTGTTATTATTTATTTATATTTAAGAATAGGCACCAAACGCTGCAACTACAACACTGCTAAAATAGCAATAAGACAACAAAAGTTGTAGTTAGCAGTAAATAGTTAGCAGTAAATAGTTATTAGTTAAGAAGGTTAGTTAAAGAAATATCGCGCATCTTTGTTTCTGTCTAAATATGCGATACACTAATTGCGTGCCAGCAATACTAAATAAGGGGGCATAAGCCTAGATACCTGTTGTTAGTAATAAATCTATTTTACTAAAAAGGTGTCTATAAAATATGTAGTTACATCAAAAGGTTCTCTCAAAAGGCTGAAGCCAACGTAGTTAAATAAAACCTTTTACTTAGCTAATATTTTTATATAGTACTTGCTTAGTTTTACTTTTTTCTGATTTATAGCAGCTTATACTATTATAGGCTATTTTAAAATGCAATTATCTATGTCCTTATTAGACTTATTAAATATTAAGTTTATTAAATTAAAAAGATAGTTGTATATAAGCTAAATATATTAAACTTAAGGCTTTAAGTTTTTACTTAAAAAGCTTGTAACATTTTTAAACTACTTAAGTATTTCTGTAACTACTTTAATATAGTGCTACTCAATAGAGAAAAGTTAGAAATACTTAAAGTTATAATAGTTAATCTTTTTTATATTATTATTAAAGTTAACAATAATATAAGTACTTCTTTTTATTACTATTTCTTGAAATAGCTATTTATTAATATATTTTAAGAGCTTAAGCGCGCGCTTCTATATATTATATATTAAGTTTTATCAAGTTTTTATATTGTTAAATAATAGAAAGTTATTTCTTTAGTAGTGATTATTGTTAAGTAGCAAGGAATTGCTTGTACTATTATAGTAATACGTTAATAGTAATATAAACAGCGTAGATTTAAATAGTAGTAAAAACATAATAATCAAATATAATAAAAGTATAAATACCTTGCAAAGTATATATAGAAAAAATATTTTATATTTAATTTTCTTAATATGTTGCCTACGTAAGATTTCTTTAAGTCTAGTCTTTATAGTAGCAGCTAGTTAGAGATGTTAGATTATATTTTAAACTACTAGGTTAATAATATAAGCTAAGTATAAAATAAAGTTTTTTAAAGTACTTTAGCTAATATTCTTATTTACTAGTGTTAGTTAAGTTGTCTAACTAAGTACTATATTGTTACTAGTATTGTTGTAAGTAATAGCTAGAAGGCAAGACTTAGTATTAGTGCCTAAAGGTATACGTAGTACTTCTATAGCTATTAAAATTCTAGTATATTATCTACGTATTAGTCTAAAATCAAGTAGTTTTTCTTTGAAATTACTAGTTTAGTATAATAGAGTAACTCTTAACTGCAAGAAAGCTAAAATAATTAGCTATAAACTATATATCTAGTATAATTAAGATTTAAGTTATAAAGTCTAAGTTATTAAGAAAAGAGGCTTTTGCTTTGTTAAACTAGTTCTAAAACATTGACTTAAATTTATAATAAGTAATTATTGTAGTCTAAAGCTTTAGATATTAAAAAAAGTGCGTAGATAATAGCTGCTTAATAGTTTAAAATAGCTAATTACTATTAAAAACTACTTAGATAAGCTTTTTCTTAAAGGCATTTTAGGTATATTTAAGTATTAAAGTAGGTGTACTACTTTTTTAAAGTTAGGTATGTATAGAGTTTATTATACGTAGACTATTGTAAATAAAAGTTAAAGTACTTTAATAATTAACTTTATTTATATAGTTTATAAGGTGTTTAGTTTTTATTCTTGTTAGCCTTAGGTGTTTTAGAATTATGCTGCAGTTAAAATAGAATATATAAAGGCGGCTAGTTATAATATAAGTAGCTTCTCTAAACTTTAGCTAAATACTACTAGTACAGGTAGCACAGTTCTAGTAAGGAGATTTACTGTCTAGATTTTAAGCCTAGCTAGTTATACTCTACTACTTATTCTAATTAGTTATAATCTTATTTCCTTCTTCTTCCTGTATAGCTTCTTAAGGTAGGTACATTAATAGATCTAACTTTTTCTACCTTTCTTTCTAAATAACTTAGTGTCTGTTTATTTAGAATTAGTAAAGGTTTTACAAAAGCTTATAGATGTGTTTAGCTATAATATATATGTAAACAGTATTTAGTTTAAAAACGTAACAAAAAACTATAATAAATTATTACAATTGCTAATATGAAGTACATAAATGTCTACTTTACAACTTTAATAGTACATAAGCTATAGTTCTTTAGTAAACACGTATGTAGCTAAATTAAAATCAACTTATTTCTCTAATTACGTACTATATTAAGCGCTTTTTAATTAGACTTTATTAATTTAAAGAATATTAAAATATAAGCAGTATAGTTATAAAGTTATGTAATAAATTGTCAGATAAGGCCTAGGCAACCTTGACAATATATACTATCCTGCACAATAATCAGTAGTTTACTAATTATATCTACCCTTTTGTGGTTGTTTTGGCGTAGTGGTGCAGGGCTGCGATCTGACATTATAATCAGTGAACTGCTAACGTGGCAAGTTGAGAATACAGCC
This sequence comes from Alternaria gansuensis, assembly GCA_009289805.1. NCBI lineage: Eukaryota > Fungi > Ascomycota > Dothideomycetes > Pleosporales > Pleosporaceae > Alternaria > Alternaria gansuensis. The sequence continues at coordinate 30,460 of WBOK01000293.1, read as the reverse complement.
GAGTGGTGGCCGAGGCTAGTAGTTCGATTCCCCACAAGGTCAGTCCAGCATAAGCCGGCTAGGTAGGCTGAGATACGCTCGTATTTAAAAATGGGTTTTCCAAAAAAGTGAAAAGCAGCTGCCCTCTACTAATCAGTCGCAAAAGTCAAAAAAAGATTGTGTGTAGTCGACGAGATTCGAACGGTGGGTGGATGAGGTCCACGCGCTAAGCGCTCGGAGCAATAAAGGGCAACGCCTTTGTGTGCTAATAGATAACGCCACCCTGCACTAAGCACGTGATCCTACAGACCTTAGCGGAAATCCTTTATAAGACAAGTTACATACGTCTTACAATATACTATAAAATCCTACACGTTCTACGCATAGGACAGTATAGAATTCTATAAGACAGCAAGACACTCTCTTAGTATATAGTAGTAGGTATTAAGCTCTTATAGCTTAGTGTATTTAACTTTAAGTGCAATTTAAAAATTACTTAATTTTTAACTTCTCTGTATTATTATATTGTTCTACTAAACATGCTAATATAACTCTATGCTAGTAAATTAATCTACTAATTGTGCTAGTATAACCTCTGTCTATTACACTTACTTATTCTAAGAGAACTAACACAAATTATTTATAAACAATCTTTACACTTTAAATACTCTTAAAATAAGTAATACTGTAATAGACACCTCTACTAACATTTTAACGATAAAAACAACTACGTAAGCTAATAAGCCTAACACTTACTATAGTAATTATAATAAGCTTAAAGAATAGCTACTTTAAGTTAATAGATACTTCTATATTAAAAAAACTAAAATTAATAATAATAACGTAGTTGTATAGGCCTTTACGTTTCTATAAAAAGCTGCTAAAGAATAAGCTAATTCTATTCTTTGTTAGTATATAGATATTACTATGAATAATAATATTAACAAAGCACTTATTAAAGACTAAAATAACTTTAAAATAAAAATAAAAAAAGTATTTTTACTCTTTAAGGAATCTGTCGTAGTAGAACAAAAAATTTAAAAGTTGTAATAAACACGCTCTATAGCCAATTATATAATAAAGTTTTAATAGTACTAAATAGTTATTAAATAAGATAATAACGCTTTAATATAGATATACTAACAAAGTCTTAAACTAGTAGCATAAGTAAAACTTATGCAAAGTAAAGCTACTCTTAATACGCTTAATAAACTTATAGCTAAGGCTATTAAAGTAAATAATAATTTCTATAAGCTAAAGTTAAAAGAATAACTATTTATATAGAAAAATTATATACTTAAAAATATAAACGCTTAACTTTATTAAACATTCTAACGTTTATACTCTAACTAAAGTTAATAACAAAACTACACTTTTAAAATTTTAAGATATTATGCAACTAATAGCTACAAGCCTATACACTTTAATAATTTTAATAAAAAACTTAGGAAGAATAAGTTTTAAAATAATAAAGGTAGTAAAAAAAAGATTACTTGCTATATATATAGTAAGAAAAGTTACATAAAGCAGGACTACTAGAGCTAAAATAAAGTAATATAATAGTTAAATATCTTTTACTATATAGTACCTAGTAACAATCTAGAGGAAGAATAGAACGTTATTACTTAACCTACTATTATAGTTTAAGGACAGGACTAGGCAAACATTAATAGTCTAGATAACCTTTTTATAATTACTTTAGAGGAAGCCTTAGATAAAAATGTCTCTAAAATAATACTTAATAAAGAAATAAAAGCAACTCTAGCTAACTAGACTAATTATAGAAAAATAGCTAGGTTTTAAGAAACTTACTAGCCCTCTACACTACTTACATAAGAAGAACTAATAGCCTATAACTAGAAAAATTTACTACTAGCTATGCAGAAGTACTACACTACGCTAAATAAGCAAGATATTAATATATAAGTACTACTACTTTTAGAAACATAATACTTAAATAACTTAGCTAAAAAAATTAATATTCTGCTTAGGCAGCTTAAACAACTTAAAAAAATCTTTATAAAACTTTATAAAAGAATATTAACAAAATACTACTAGTATATTAATTTACTAAAAGAACTATAAAAGAAAAAAATTATTTTAGTAGTAACTATTGATAAAGCCTTGCATAATAACTATATATAAAAATAAACTTAAGATGCTAAGGTATTCTAAAATAAACTAACGCATTAACTCTTAGATAAAGAGAGGAAGAAGATTTATAAAAAACTTTAGGTAACACGCTAAAAGTAGAAAATATAAAAAGTTAATAATAATAGTATATACTATTAGATAAATTTACGTAACTTAGAACACGTAAAGTACTTATAAACTATATATACACACAACAGCTATACTATATACTACTTGAATAAGTACAAATTAAAATAGTTTTTAAAGAAACTAAAAGAAATGCCTTAATATAAGTACTTATAGTACAACTATCTAAGTAATAAATGCGCAATATATATATAAAATAAACAACATAGCTTATACTTTTATAAACACAATAATTTAGAAGAAACTTTGCAAATATATATAATGTAGTAAAAGAATTATAAAAATAAAACTTATGCATAGAAGTGTAACTAGTCTTTATAATATATATGCCTTAATATTAAATGCAAACTATACATAGTTGCTAAGAAGTTCTATAAATTTAGTATATAATCTTTTTTAAATAAACGCCTTAAATACCTAGAACTGCTAAAGTAATAAATATAATTAACCTCTTAAGCCTTCTTAAGCTACTAGTAAAGCTTAATAAATATTAAATAATAGTATTAGTAGAGTCTAGCTCCTAAGCTAACTTTATTTCCTTTTAAGTAGTATAAGTAGTAGGTCTACAAACACTAAAAAAATAAGAACTTTACTTACTATATATAGCAAATAGTTAACTTATACTAAGCAAAATAACTATTATGCATAAAGTTAGCAAAGTAACGCTTAGCATCTAAGAACACAAAAAAAAATTAAACCTAAACGTCTTTAAATTAGCTACTTACAACATTATATTAAGAATTTTTTAATTATAAGAACACAACTTATAGATTAACTAAAAGTTAAAGAAGTTCTTATTTAAGTGCTGTAAATTAAACGTAACTATAAGCTAGCCTATGCATTTAACAACTATAATAGTAAACAAAAGAAAAATTTATAATATTACTAAAAGATAGTAAACTTTAACTAAGAACAGCCTTATAATATAAGAGTTTAACTTAATAAATACTAGTAAGGCACTTTTAAGTTACAAAGTTAGAGTTTTAAAGTAATATATAACTTTAAATATTTTAAAAAAATATAAAGAATTTTAGCACTTTTTTATAGACGTAGTAAATAGTAAAGCCTTACTAAGACACTAACTCTAGGACTATAAAACTATTCTAGAAGAAGAGAAAACTCTACCTTTTAGGCTAATTTATTAATTATTAGAGATAAAACTTAAGAAACTAAGGACTAAGCTAAATCAGAATCTAAGAAAAGAATATATTAAATCTTTAATATTACTAGTAGGATTTCCTATACTCTTTATACTAAAGAAGAATAGGCTACTATAAATATATATTAACTACTAGAGACTTAACAATATTATAGTAAAGAAGTAATACTTATTACTAAATATTACACAGCTTTAGAATTAATTATTTTATGCTAAGGTTTTCATAGTATTAGACTTTTATAATAAATACTACTTTATTAAAATAAAAAAAAGTAAAGAATAAAAAATAGCATTCTAAATATAATATAAATACTATAAATATATTATTATGCTGTTTAAGCTTATAAATGCTTTAGTAATATTTTAGAAACTTATTAATAACGTGTTAAAAGTATATTAAGAAATTTTTATTATAGTATACTTAAATAATATTCTTGTCTTTTAAGAACTTAAGAAATTATGTAAAACATATCTGCACAGTACTAAGGTGCTTAAACTAGTTTAACCTCTAACTTAAACTAAAGAAATGCAAGTTTTACAAAGATAAGGTTACTTTCTTTAAATATATAGTAAGAGTATAAAAAGTATAAATGAGTAAAAAAAAAAATATAAGTAGTTAAAAAATAGCTGCAACTAATAATAGTAAAGAAAATATAATTATTTTTAAAATTTCTAAACTTTAACTAACAGTTTATTAAGAACTACTTTAAGATTACTATTTTATTAACAAGACTTACAAAGAAGGAAATACCCTTTAAGTAAAGTAAAAAAGTAGAAAACGCTTTTTAAACACTTAAGAAAGTAAGTATAAAACTAATATGCTTTAGAATTTTTTAAGTAAAATAACTATTGCGCTTTAAAACTAATATATTAAACTTTATGCTAAAAGGCTATACTAAGTAACTGTATAAAGGCAAATAGCACTTTATTACGTACTATTTATAAAAATTCTTTAGACTAGAAACACAATATAATATTTATAATAAAGAACTACTAGCTATTATTACATGCTTATTGTCACGGATAGTTGCGTGTTGACTAGGTCCGCCAAACTCGCTTATTGTTAGCTCGCCCACCGGCAATTATGCTTATAAGGGGCTCCTCACCTGCAAGGATACCTGCAGGTATTATTACTTAGAATATATACACGTTATTATTCTAGAGCTATCTCTTACTATTTTCTGTAGTGTAAAGCAAGTACTATTGCCTAAAGCTACCCCTTATAGAATAATACCTCCTCCTATAGGCTAATAGTCTAGAGATAGCTCTCTTAACGCGATCTAACACTTAAAGCAATTAGAGAAGCTAGAGCTCTACTATATCTAAACTCTCTAATCCCCCTTAAACTTTATTAAGGCCTACTACACCTAAAGAGCTTAAAGAGCGCACCTAAGGCGCACCTATAACGCTTAAAGAGCGCATTAACGCTATAGAAAAGCAATATAATAAACTTTAATTTTTATAATAATTATAAAAGTTAAAAGAAAAAGTAGTATAACTAAAAAAAATTAAATAAATTTTTTTTTTAAATATACTAGCACTACTAACTATATTATCTTGCGCGTAGAATATACTTAAAGTAACACCTACTATATATATATAACACACGCTAGAACTTAATAACTTAGCTAAATACTAAAGTAAAACTTTTAAAAAACTAAAAAAAAAAGTACTAACTTAAAACTACTTTAAGTAATATATACTTAACTTACTTTTAAACTTTATTAACTATAGCCTTAAAGCAGTAACTACGTATATGTATACTATATAGTAAAAAGACTAAACTATTTAATTATTTATAACTTATTTTAATATTTTTAAAAATTAACTTCTAATATATACTAAAGTATAAAAGGTCTAGCACTTTTTTGCAAAACTAAGGCCTAAACTATAATATATAATTACTAACTACTATAAAATTTTTATAATTAAAGAAGACTTTATTATGCTTAAATTTATACTTAAGTAGAATTTGCGTAAAGTACTTATTACGCATAATCTGCCCTACTAAAGCACTTTTATAAAAAAAAAAAATACTTTTTTATAGCTACTACACTAAACGCACCTAAGAAGCGTAAAAATAGTAATAATATTATATACTTTAAGTGCTAGAAAAAAGAACACTACGCTAACAACTGCTAAAGTAGTAACTTTAATAAAGTCTTAGTTAATATAAACTAAATAAAAAAAAGTTAAGTCTTACTATAAACTTAAAGTTAGTAAAGTATATACTAATAAATATTTTACTAGAAATATAGCGCATGTGCTACGCACGTTTAGCAACTATAGTAAAAAAAAAACTTAAAGTTATTTTAAACTTATAAGTAGATGTTAGCCTTATTAGTTAAAAAATAACTATAGAAATAAATTTAAAACTTATTTAGAATATAGAACTACTTTGCTTAAGTTAAATTAGACTTTAAAGGCAAAATATATATATAGTATATAAGCTTTAGCTGCGCTTAATAAATAATAATAGCATAAAGCGTATTATAAAAGTTACTGCGTATAAAGTAAATAATAAAGAAGCACTACTACTACTTAGCAACTTTTTTTTAAGCTAAGAAGGCATTTATATTAACTATAGAAGGTAGATATAGCGTTAGAGATATATAAAAGCAAATATTAACTTAGTAGCTAGTAAAGTATTTTTAAAAAACGCAAGACTTATAGATTTAAAAACTTACTTTTTAGAAGTACTTTAAAGTAATAGTATAAGTATTAAGCTTAAAGTATATATACTAAATATATTTATAGCGTAAGTATAGCGTATACTTAATATATTCCAAGATTATGCTAATATTTTTAATAATAAAGCTACTAAAACTTTTTTATAGCTAAAAAACTTAAATTACGCAATTTTTGTTTAATAAAGCAAAGAACTTCTTTATAAGCTTTTTTATACTTTCTTTTTTTATAAGCTTTAAGTACTTTGTAAATATATTAAAAAAGTACTACAAAAAAAATAGATTTACTATAGCACTAGCTCTATAGGCGCACTAATACTATTTATACTAAAGAAAAATAGAACTTTTTGCTTTTGTATAAATTATTAAAGTCTTAATACTATTATAATAAAAAATTGTTACTTACTTCTCTTAATTAAAGAGATACTAGACTGCTTGTTAGGCGCACGCTACTACACAATATTAAATCTTAAAAACGTTTACTATTATTTAAAGATTAAGGTAGAAGATAAGTAGAAGACTACTTTTAAAATATAATATAAACATTTTAAATATCTTGTTATGCCTTTTAGGCTTACAAACGCCTTAGTAAGCTTCTAAGCCTATATTAATAAAGCTTTAAAAAGGCACTTAGATTATATATACGTAGTTTATTAAAATAACATTTTTATTTATACTTATAATAACAATATTGCGCTATACTAGCATACTATATACGCTGTACTTAACTTTTTATAAAAGGTAGAGTTATATGTAAACTTTAAAAAGTGTATATTTACTTTAAGTAAAGTTTATTTTTTAAAATTTATTATTATAAGGAGTAGTATTTGCGTAAATTTAGCGCACGTTATTACTATTAAATAGTAGCCTACACTTACTAATATTAAAAACTACGCTATAGAAACAGCACCTCTTATAAATATCTTAAAAAGAAAATAAGCGTTCTACTAGAATAAGAATATATATGCTGCTTTTATAAGGCTAAAGTAATACCTTATATATATACTTATTCTACGCTACTTTAAAGATATATATATAATTTATGTTAAATTAAATACTTTAACTTTTGCTATTTTAGGCATATTATCCTAACTCTTTAAAAATAAAAAAGTAGTATTTTATTACATTTTACTTATAAAAACTACAAAGCGCTAGGCTAAACTATAAAGTATATAACTTTAAACTTTTAGCTATTATATAAAGTTTTAAAAAATAGTAATACTACTTAGAAGGCGCTTAACATACTATATAGGTATTAACTAATTATAATAACCTACGCTCTTTACGCGCTATATAAAAGCTAAACTAGCGTTAAGCACGCTAAGCTTTATATTTAGAGGCTTTTAATTTTAAAGTTAAATACTGCTTAAGGCGTATAAACCCTGCAGATAAACTATTAAGAAGAGCAGATTATAAATAAGAGAACCTATTATTAACTTAACTATTACCTACACTATAGAATAAACTTCTAGCAAGAGTAAAGTATAGTAGAATAAAAAGTTTTACAACTTAGCATAGCTAAAAAAGCATATATAAAACGCATGTAGCTAACATTTACAAAATAGAAAGTATCTAAACTACTAGTGCTATAAAGTGCACACTATACGTACTACGCTCTTTAGCTAGAGTATTAGTTAGTAATAAACCTGCAATAGTAGAGTTAGAAGCTCTAATAAATAAACTGCGCTAGTTATAATAAAGAAATGCCTTTGCTTTATAGTAAATTATAGACTTTATATAAGTAGTATATACTTAAAATAGTAATAGCGTGTAAGTATAGCGTGTTAATAATAAAGAAGTTCTAAAATATAAAGGTAGAACTTATATTCTACTAGAACAAGCTATTAGGCAGGAGATTTTATTATAAAATTATAACATGCGTATAGTAGATTATTTTAGCGCACGTAAGACTTATAAGCTTATTAGTAAGCTATATTACTAGCTAAAGCTAGGCTATAATATTTAAGATTACGTAAAGACCTATATAGTATATTAAAGAAGTAAGGCTCTAAGATATAGTAAATATAGTTAGTTATTACTATTACTAGTTCTTAATAAGATATTTAAAGAAGTAAGCTTTAATTTTGTAATAGGGCTACTACTAGTAAAAAATAATAGTTTAAGTTGCGTATTTAATATAATTTTTGTAATTATTAACTACTTTTTAAAAATAGCTATCTATATACTTATATTAAAAATATAAAATACAAAATAATTTACAAAATTCTATTTTAAATATATCATTTTAAAATATAGAATTTAAAAAAGTATTATAACTAATAATAGTTTAATTTTTACTTCTGCATTTTAAATAGAAATATACTTCTAATTATAAGTAAAGTATAGACTAAGCATAGCCTTTTACTTATAAATAAATAAGTAAACTAAATACTAAAACTAAATAATAAAGTAATACTTAAGGATATTTGCTTTAAAAAAATAAAATAATTAGGTATTACTTTTGCTAACTACATAATTTGCATATAATAACTCTATCTATAAATTAATAAAAACAATACTTTTCTATATAGTATATAGTAAGCATTTATTACTTACGTTGCCTTTTAAGGATAGTAGGCTAGAAGAGAAAGTACTAGATACTATAAATAGAGTGCAGCGCATGTATAACACACGTGTAATAGCAAGAAAATACTTTCTAATAGTATAAAAATATTAATGCTAATACTATAACAAAAAATATAAACTAAAAATCTTTTACTAAAAAGACTTAGTTTGCCTTAGCATAAAAAATATTAACTTAGCCTACTAACTTAGTAAGAAGCTTTCTAGCAAGTTTATAAAACTATTTTAAGTATAAGAAGTAGTTAAAATATAAGCTTACTAACTACAACTACTACCTTACTATTATATTTATAATGTCTTCTACATCTCTTTACTAAAATAATAGGAATTACGTAGTAGTTAAAAAGATAATACTTAAGTACTAGAAATTAGCTTTAAGGGCGAAAAGATTTAAGAGGTTAAAAAGGTATTAAAAAAATAAATTAAAAATAGCTAGCTAGAGTATTAGCTATAATAGAAAGGCTATAATAAATTATAAAATACTTAGACTCTAGCATTGCAGTTTAAAAATATAAAAGAACTAATTAAAAAATATAAGTATAAGTAAAAATTATTACGTTTTAAGCGCGCTAAAAAAATATACTAAATATTATTGCTATGCACTTAAGGCGCAAATTTAGGTATTTAAATAAACAAAACTATAAGTATAAAAATAATTTACTTTTATTTATTATTAAAAATTTCTTTACTACTAGCATAAACTTTATTATTACTACTTATATTATTACTACTACTTCTAGCACTACTGTTATGCGCGCTACCTACGCCTAGACTGCGCTTAAGAAGTAGTACGTTATTATTACCTAAGCTCTTATTATTATCCCTATTATTACTAGTAGGACTAGTAATTCTAGCTATATAATTAGTAATTAACTTAAAAGTAGCTGCTATACAGCGCTGCTCTACTAAGATTAAGCTTAAAAAATAAAGCAAGAATATTAGCACCTAAGTAAGTACTTCTAATAGAGTACTAGTATGCGTAGTAATACAGTAGTAGTTAGAAAGCTTAAAGTTAAATTAGCGCTAGCATTACGCAAGCTTAACGCTAGTAGTAATAATAGTAAAGTTAGTTTTTAGAATGTTAGTATTAGTAACTGTAGTATTAAAATAAAAGTAAAGTTAGTATAAACAATTTAAACGCTTATCAAGTGCTTTAGGAACTTATTTAAATTAGCTAAAGCTGTAAGGGGTAGCTTAAGGCAATAGTACTTGCTTTACACCACAGAAGATAGTAAGAGATAGCTCTAAATAATAACGTGTATATATTTTAAGCAATAATACCTACAGGTATCCTCGCAGGTGAGGAGCCCTTTATAAGTATAATTGCAGGTAGGCAAGCTAACGATAAGCGAGTTTGGCGGATCTAGCCAACACGCTACTATCCGTAACAGAGCCTCCCCCTCTAGTCTAGCGTCCTAACAGCCTTAACTTAAAACTTCTAAAATTATGTATAAAAATAGCTTAATAAGAAGCGTATTCTACGCGCAAGTTATATACGCTTAAAACATGTATTACTTGTAAGTTAGATGCATAGCAAGCTCTATAGATTAAGTTCTATAGCATTATTGTAGTAACTTTTAGATTTTATTATTTGTTTCTTAAAAATTTTTAAAAGTAAAAGTAAGAGTATGTAGTTATTATAAGTAATTTATATAAAGTAATATTTGCTATAGTAATAAAGAAATTTTCTAGTATATTTTTTGTAGTCTTTATCTTACTTAACACACTTAACACGTAATATTAGCGCACTTATTACGTACTTTAATACTAAGCTCTAATCTTTATTATAGTCTACTATCTAAATTCTAAGTATATTAAAAAGTTCTACTTATAAGATACTTAGCTATACAAGTTTAGCATACTTAAAAAAGCTACTAATTTTATTGCTTTATATACAACGTGCCTATACTGCATATAAAGTATTGCTAAATAAAAAAAAATTTATAGTAAGACTAAGTATTATTATTACAACTATTATACTAAAGGCAATTATAGTAGTTATACTAAAGTAAGTATTTTTATTTTATTAACTACACTTTAGCTAATTTAAATAAGTTCTTAAAGCGCTTAATAGGCGTTTAAATTGTCTATACTAACTTTATACTTATTTTAATACTACTATTACTAATACTAATATTCTAAAAACTAACTCTACTATTATTACTGCTAGTGTTAAGCTTATGTAGTGCTAGCGCTAATTTAACTTTAAGCTTTTTAACTACTACTACGTTGCTGTACACACTAGTACTTTTATAAAAGTTTTTACTTAAGTGCTAATAACTTTATTTTAGTACTTAAGCTTAATTTTAGTAGAGTAGCGCTATATAGTAGCTGCTCTTAAATTAATTGCTAGTTATACAGCTAGAATTGCTAGTCCTGCTAGTAATAATAAGAATAATAATAAGAGCTTAAGCAACAACAACGTGCTGCTTCTTAGGCGTAGTCTAGGCGTAAGTAGCGCGCATAATAGTAGTACTAAAAGTAATAAAAATAATATTAGTAGTAATAATAAAGTTTGTGCTAGTAGTAAAAAGATTTTTAATAATAAGTAAAAGTAAATTATTTTTATACTTATAGTTTTTTTTACTTAGATACTTAATTTGCGCCTTAAGTACACAACAACAATATTTAATATATTTTCTTAATATACTTAGGACGTAATAATCTTTGCTTATACTTATATTTTTTAATTAGTTTTTTTATATTTTTAAACTGCAATGCTAGAGTCTAAGTATTCTATAATTTATTATAGCCTTTCTATTGCAGCTAATACTCTAGCTAGCTATTCTTAATTTGTTTCTTTAATATCTTTTTAACCTCCTAAATCTCTTTACTTTTAAAGCTAATTTCTAGTACTTAAGTATTGTTTTCTTAACTACTACGTAATTCTTATTATTCTAGTAAGAAGACGTAGAAGACATTATAAATGTAATAATAAAGTAGTAGTTATAGTTAGTAAGCTTATATTTTAACTACTCTTTATACTTAAAATAATTTTATAAACTTACTAAAAAGCTTTTTACTAAGTTAGTAGGCTAAGTTAATGTTTTTTATACTAAGGTAAACTAAGTCTTTTTGGTAGAAAATTTTTAGTTTATATTTTTTATTATAGTATTAGTATTAGTATTTTTATACTACTAAAAAGTGTTTTTTTACTATTGCACGTGCGCTGTGCATGCGCTGTACTCTATTTACAGCGTCTAGTACCTCCTCTTCTAGCCTACTGTTTTTAGAAGGTAACGTAAGCAATAGATACTTACTATATACTAAGTAAAAAGGTGTTATTTTTATTAATTTATAGATAAAGTTGTTGTACGCAAATTATGTAGTTATTAAAAGTAATACCTAATTATTTTCTTTTTTTAAAGTAAATATTTTTAAGTATTACTTTATTATCTAGTTTTAGCGTTTAGTTTGCCTATTTATCTATAAGTAGAAAGCTATGCTTAGCCTACGCTTTACCTATAATTAGTAGCATATTTCTATCTAAAATGCAAAGGTAAAGATTAAACTATAATTAGATATAATGCTTTTTTAAATTCTATATTTTAAAATAATATATTTAAAATAGAATTCTACAAACTATTTTGCATCTTATATTTTTAATATAAGTATATAGATTACTATCTTTAAAAAGTAGTTACTAATTATAAAAATTATATTAAACATGTAGCTTAAGCTGTTGTTCTTTACTAGTAGTAGCTTTATTACAAAATTAAATCTTACTTTCTTAAATATCTTATTAAAAACTAGTAATAGTAATAACTAACTATATTTATAATGTCTTAAAGCCTTACTTTTTTAGTATACTATATAGGTTTTTACGTAATCCTAAATATTATAGCCTAGCTCTAGCTAGTAATATAGCCTACTAATAAGCTTATAAGTTCTACAAGCGCTAAAATAACTTACTATATGCGTATTATAATTTTGTAATAAAATCTCCTACTTAATAGCTTATTCTAGTAGAACGTAAATTCTACTTTTATATTTTAGAACTTTTTTGTTATTAACGCGCTATACTTACGCGCTGCTGCTATTTTAAGTATATACTGCTTATATAAAGTTTACAACTTACTATAGAGTAAAAGCGTTTTTTTATTATAACTAGCGTAGTTTATTTATTAGAGCTTCTAACTTTACTATTGCAAGTTTACTACTAACTAATACTCTAGCTAAAAAGCGTAGTACGCATAGTGTACACTTTATAGCACTAGTAGTTTAGATACTTTTTATTCTATAAATATTAGCTACATGCGTTTTATATGCGCTTTTTTAGCTATACTAAGTTGTAGAACCTTTTGTTCTACTATACTCTACTTTTACTAGAAGTTTATTCTGCAGTATAGGTAATAGTTAAGTTAATAATAAGTTTTTCTGTTTATAATTTACTTTTTTTAATAGTCTATCTACAAAGTTTATACGCCTTAGGCAGTATTTAACTTTAAAATTAAAAGCCTCTAAATATAAAGCTTAGCGTGCTTAATACTAGTTTAGCTTTTGTACAGCGCGTAAAAAGCGTAGGTTATTATAATTAGTTAATACTTAAATAGTGTGTTAAGCGCTTTCTAAGTAGTGCTGCTATTTCTTAAAACTCTATACAATAGCTAAAAGTTTAAAGTTATATACTTTATAGTTTAACTTAGTATTTTATAGTTTTTGTAAGTAAAATTTCATAAAATACTACTTTTTATTCTTAAATAATTAAGATAATATGCCTAATATAGCAAAAGTTAAAGTATTTATCTTAATATAAATTATATATGTATCTTTAAAGTAACACAGAATAGGCGCATATATAAAGTATTACTTTAGCTTTATAAAAGTAGCATATATATTCTTAGTTTAGTAGAATACTTGTTTCTCTTTTAAAATATTTATAAGAGGTGCTATTTTTACAGCATAGTTCTTAATAAAATACTAATAAGAATTTATAAATCCTAAAAAGAACTGCAGCTTCTTTATACTAGTAAGTGTAGGCTATTACTTAATAGCAGCAACGCGCGCTAGATCTACGCAAATGCTACTTTTTATAATAATAAATCTTAGAAAATAAACTTTATTTAAAGTAAATATATACTTCTTAAAAATTACATATAACTTTACTCTTTATAAAAAGTTAAGTACAGCGCGTACAGCACGCTAGTATAGCATAATATTATTGTTATAAGTGTAGATAAAAATATTATTTAGATAAACTACGTAGATATAATTTAAGTACTCTTTTAAAGCTTTATTAATAAGGCTTAAAAACTTGCTAGGGCATTTATAAGCTTAAAAAGTATAATAAGATATTTAAAATGTCTATATTGTGTTCTAAAAGTAGTCTTCTACTTATCTTCTACCTTAATCTTTAGATAATAGTAGGCGTCTTTAAGATCTAGAGTAGTATAGTAGTATACATCTAATAAGCAGTTTAGTATTTTTCTAATTAAAGAGAGTAGGCAATAATTTTTTATTATAACAGCATTAAGACCTTAATAATCTACGCAAAAGCAAAAAGTTCTATCTTTCTTTAGTATAAATAGTATTAGTACGCCTGTAGGGCTAGTACTATAGCAAATTTATTTCTTCTATAGTACTTCTTTAATATATTTACAGAGCACTTAAAGCTTATAAAAAAAAAGTATAAAAAGGCTTATAAAAAGGTTCTTTGCCTTATTAAATAAGAATTGCGTAATCTAAGCTTTTTAGCTATAAAAAGGTTTTAGTAGCTTTATTATTAAAGATATTAGCGTAATCTTGCAATGTATTAAGTATATGCTGCACTTATACTATAAATACGTTTAGTATATATGCCTTAGGCTTAATACTTATGCTTTAACTTTAAAGTACATCTAGAAAGTAAGTTTTTAAATTTATAAGTCCTGTGTTTTTTAAAAATACTTTAGTAGCTACTAAGTTAATATTTGCTTTTATATATTTCTAATGTTACTTCTAGCTTTTATAGTTAATATAAATACTCTCCTAACTTAAGAAGAGATTGCTAAGTAGTAGTAGTATACTTTCTTTATTTACTTTATACGCAGTAACTTTTATAATGCGCTCTACGCTATTATTATTTATTAAGCGTAGCTAGAGCTTATATGCTATATATATATTCTGCCTTTAAGGTCTAATTTAACTTAAGTAAAGAAGTTCTGCATTCTAAATAAGTTTTAAATTTATTTCTACAGCTAGTTTTTAACTAATAAGGCTAATATTTACTTATAAGTCTAAAATAACTTAAAGTTTTTTCTCTACTTTAGTTGCTAAATGTGCGTAATACGCGCGATACATCTTTAGTAGAATATTTATTAGCACGCGCTTTACTAACTTTAAGTTTATAGTAAAGCTTAACTTTTTTTTATTTAGTTTATATTAACTAAGACCTTGTTAGAGTTGCTGCTTTAGCACTTCTTAGCGTAGTATTTTTTTTTCTAGCACTTAAAGTATGTAATATTATTGCTATTTTTACGCCTTTTAAGTGTGTTTAGTATAGTAGCTATAAAAAAGTATTTTTTTTTTCTTTGTAAAAGTACTCTAGTAAAGCAAATTATACGTAATAAGTACTTTACGCAAATTCTATTTAAGTATAAAGCTAAGCGTAATAAGGTTTTCTCTAGTTATAGGAATTTAATAGTAGTTAGTAATTATGCGCTATAGTTTAGGCCTTAGTTTTATAAATAAGTACTAAACTTTTTGTACTTTAGTATAAATTAAAAGTTAATCTTTAAAGATATTAAAATAAGTTATAAATAATTAAATAGTTTAGTTCTTTTGCTATATAGCGTATATATATATAGTTACTACTTTAAGGCTATAGTTAATAAAGTCTAGAAGTAAGTTAAGTATATATTACTTAAAGTAGTTCTAAGTTAGTACTTTTTTTTTTACTTTAAAAAAATACTTATAGTAAGTATACTAAAGCTCTTATAAGTTTACTCTAAGATACTATATTACTTAAATTACTTTATTATTATCTCTTTTAAACTCTTATAGTAGTAGCTAAAATACTACTTTATAAAAATAAGAAAACTTATAATATTCTTTAAAAGTTTTGCTTTAGTATTTAGCTCGGTTTTTAAGTTTTAACGCGTGTTATAAATATGTAGTAAGTATTACTTTAAGTGTATTTTGCGTGCAGGATAATATAGTTAGTAGTATTAGTATATTTAGAGTTTCTTTTTATTTAACTTTTTTTAGTTGTGCTACTTCTTTTTCTAACTTTTATAATTATTATAAAGATTAAAGTTTATTGCGTTATTTCTTTACAGCGTTAATGCGCTTTTTAAGTATTGCAGGTGCGCCTTAAGTGCGCTCTTTAAGCTCTTTAGGTGTAGTAGGCCTTAATAGAGTTTAAGGGGGATTAGAGAGTTTAAATACAGCAGAGCTTTAGCTTCTCTAATTGCTTTGGGTGTTAGATTGCGTTAAAGGAGCTATCTCTAGACTATTAGCCTGTAGGAGAGCTTTAGGCAATAGTACTTGCTTTACACTACAGAAGATAGTAAGAGATAGCTCTAAATAATAACGTATATATATTTTAAGCAATAATCCTGCAGGTATCTTTGTAGGTAAAGAGCCCCTTATAAGCACAATTGCAGGTGGGCAAGCTAACGATAAGCGAGTTTAGCGGATCTAGCCAACACGCTACTATCCGTGACAAAAGCGCAGTTAATAAAATAAAAAAACTTACTTTAGTATAACTACTATAGTTGCCTTTAGCATAATAGTTATAATAATAATACTTATTTTTTTTGTAAATTTTTTTTTACTTAGTAATATTTTGTGCGCAACGCAGGCAGGTTGTATATAAAGTAATAAGATTAATAGCTTTTTTAAGTACACTAAACTTGTATAGCTAAGTATCTTATAAGTAGAATTTTTTAATGTACTTAGAATTTAGATAGTAGACTATAATAAAGATTAAAGCTTATTATTTAGTTATATAGTAAGTGCGTTAGAGTTGCATATTGAATATATTAATTAAAATAAGAATTATAAAGAATATACTAAGAAAAAAAATTTTATTACTGCAGTAAACATTACTTTGCATAGACTACTAATAATAATTATATACTCTTACTTTTACCTTTAAAAATTTTAAGAAATAGATAATAAATTTAAAGGTTACTATAACAATATTATAAAAACTTAAGCCTAAAGTTTGTTACGCGCTTAAACTACAGGTAACACGCGTCTTAAGAGCACCTAAGCTGTAAGTAACACGTGCTCTTTACTAAAATATCCTTATATAGTCTAGAGACTTAATTTAAGGCTATTAGGACGCTAAACTAGAGGAGGAGGCTCTGTTACAGATAGTTGCGTGTTAACTAGGTCCGCTAAACTTGCTTATCGTTAGCTCGCCCAATATACACACGTTATTATTCTAGAGCCATCTCTTACTATCTTCTGTGGTGTAAAGCAAGTACTATTGCCTGAAGCCACCCCTTACACTTATAGCATTAAAAAGTATATATAAAAAGCTGCTTAAAACTTATAATATTTATAAATTATAAGTACTTAGTTAACTTTACAACTACTAAAGTACTTAACTAATAATAAGTAAGATAGTTAGAATTACTTAAACAATACAAGTTTAAGATTATATATATACTAGAAAAAAATAATAGTAGAGTAGATGCTTTTAGCTAAAAACACAATATTACAGAAAAAAAGGAAATTATTAATACTATAATACTTAAAATTAATAAAGATAGATTAGTAGAACTAGTAAAAACGCTAAACGTAGTTTTATAAATTACACTAGACGTACTAAAAGAATTACAAAAAGTAATTATTAAACAACATTATAACAACTTTATATATAGTTACTTTAGTATTACTTAAACTATAAAACTTATTAAGAAAAATTATAAGTTTCTAGAAATAAAAAATAAAGTTACTTTCTTTATTGCTAAGTGCGCAGACTGTTAGAAAAATAAGCATAGTACTTACGCACCTTATAAAGAAATGTAAGCAATAAAACTACTTAATATACTATAGTAAAACATTTTTATAAACTTTATTATAAGATTACTAGTCTTAAAAGACCTTGTTACTAAAGTAGCTTATAACGCAATTCTTATAGTAGTTAATTAATTTATAAAATAAGTAAAGTACATTACTTTTAAAAAAAAATTTATAGTAGTACAGCTAGCACACATTATTAATAATTAAATTATTAGACATTACAGTATACTAAAGTTAATAATTAGTAATAGAGATAAGCTTTTTACTTCTAACTTTTAAACAACAATATTAGCTGTAATTAGAATAAAATAAAAGCTATTAACAACTTATTACCTGTAAATAGATAAATAAACTAAATAAACAATTTAAATAATAAAAGCCTACTTTAGGATATATATTAATTAATAGTAAAACAATTAAGTATTATTACTACTTATAGTATAAGTAGTATACAAAAACAAGATTTTAGAATTTATAAAATAAATACTGCTTTACGTAAACTATAAAAGACACTTAAATCTTTTTATATAAACATTTCTAAGCTAAAAAAAAAGTAGCTATTGCTACAGCTAATAAGTTAAACATAGTACATAAGTTACTTAAAATAATACTTAAGAAGGTTTAATACTAAAGTATTTTACATATTAACTAAAAATAAAAAATAGCACCTTAGCTAAAAAAAGAGAATAAAGTATATTTACTTATAAAGAATTTTTGCACTAAATAACTTAATAAAGAACTTAATAACATTAAAGTTAGACTATTTTTAATTCTAGACTAGAAGGGCCTAGTTACGTATACACTTAACCTTCTACTAAATATAAAAATTTACCTAAAATTCTATATTAATATGTAAGAACTAGTAAACCTAGAAATACTATTATAAAAAACTTTCTACTTTAAAATAGAAAAAAATAATATTTTTAAAGTTAAGAAGATTCTAGCATACTAAGCATAGGATAATAGCAAAGAATACTTAGTTAAATAGTTAGAATACTTAAATAGTAAAAATACATAGAAACTAGATATAAACTTTATAAATTATTACTAACTACTTATATAGTACTATGCAACTTACTTAGAAAGTTTTTAAAAGTAGAATTACTTTCTAAATAGGTAGAAGAGAACGCGCTCTTATTTAACAACAGCCTACTAGGCATTAAGTTACTTTTTAAGATATTAACTTTATAGTTAATATCTTCTACAGCTTCTAAAGCTTTAATTTTCTTAATGAATTTTTTTAACTTATCTATTAACTACTACTTGTAACGCGCTACTACTTTATATTATTTCTAAAAACAATTTTTCTTTATACGCGCTGCTAATAATACCTTAAGTATAACTAACTTTACTGTATTAGCTTTAAACTTTTACTACTTTAATTAAGCTAACTCTTAGTTTAGCTGTAAATAATTTAGTAATAGCACTTCTACTAGAATACACTTTTTAACTTTATTTTTATAATAATTTTTATACGCCTTTTTTAATAAAAACATTTAATATAATAAACTCTTCTTAACATAATATTAACAGGTAACTATAATAAGTTAATTAATACTATTTATATAATTACTAAGTGCGTAATAATAAGCAGTACTACAGGAAACTATTAGGCTAGTTTATAAGGACAAAAACGTAGAAAAAGAGGATAGTGTTACAAACTTAAGAAGAGAGAAGGTATAAACTATGTATAAAAGATAGAGGTAAGAAAAAATCTTAAACTACCTAAATAAAGGGCAACGCCTTTGTGTGCTAATAGATAACATTACCTTGCACTAAGCACGTAATCTTACAGACCTTAGCAGAAATTCTTTATAAGACAAGTTACATGCGTTCTATAATATACTATCAAATCCTATACGTTCTACGCACAGAACAGCATAGAATTCTTTAAAATAGCAAGACACTCTCTTAGTATATAGTAGTAGGCATTAAGCTCTTATAGCGTAG
Source organism: Alternaria gansuensis (assembly GCA_009289805.1). Lineage (NCBI taxonomy): Eukaryota > Fungi > Ascomycota > Dothideomycetes > Pleosporales > Pleosporaceae > Alternaria > Alternaria gansuensis. The sequence continues at coordinate 10,870 of WBOK01000293.1, read as the reverse complement.
TGTGTTTAACTTTAAGTGCAATCTAAGAATTACTTAATTTTTAACTTTTTTATGTTATTACATTGTTCTACTAAACGTGTTAATACAACCCTGTGCTATTACATTAATCTACTAATCGTGCTAGTATAACCCCCGTCCATCGCACTCACTCATTCCAAGAGAACTAACACAGATTATCTACGGATGATCTTCACACTTAGCTAGTAACAGCATTTAAAATAATATTGCAGCTATTTATTTAAACTACGCCTAAGCCTAAGCCTCTTTAGATACAAACTAGAAGCTTTATACTATTAAGTTTAACAACACTTTAAGTAGAATCTCTTAAATCTCCTACTAACTAAAGCTTTTAAGTTTAGAACTTTTAACTTTAATAATAAGGCAAATTACTTTAAAAAAGTCGCGTAGAGTGCGCTAAAGTAGAAACACAGAGACTACTAACAACTTATTAGTATTAAAATTAATTGCTAATAGCTAACTAAAACTACTCTTAACTCTTTTTAGAGCTTATCTAAAAATTAACCTACTGCTAGAGTTAACAATAATTTTTATAAGACAAAGTAACTAGTAAGCAACTAGTTATTAAAAAAAATAAAGATAAAAAAGAAAAATAAGTAGATTTAAAGAAAGATTTTGTTGCACTTTATAAAGACAAAATTAACTGTTTAAATGCGTAAGTTGCGTAATTAAGACAAATAATTATACTTTTTAAAGACATAGCTGTACTATTTACTAAAATACTGCTAACAAAAACAGATATACTAATAAGCTAACTAATATAGTATATTTCTATTACTCTTAAGACCCTATATATTAAGCTTATAGAGCACACGCCTACTATTAAAAATCTTAATAATAGAACTAACTCTATATTTTATTAATAGTAGGCTTTAATAGAAGACTATTTAAAAATTAACTTAGATTACTACTAGATAGAACGCGCTTGTATAGCTCTTGTATAGAAACACACTACTAGTATTATAAAAAGATACCTTAAACTACAGTACCTAGCTAATTTAGTTTTTACAATAGTTTTAATATATATAAAAAATAATTATACTGCTTAAATTATATTTTATATTTAGTAATAAACAGGCAAAAAGCTGTGCAGCTTTTTACTACCTAATCATAAATAAAAATTTTTTTTTTTAGCTTTTAAAGCAAGGTTTATTAGTACTATTATTTAAGGGTTTATTTCTAAGTTAGAGTAGTCTTTTTACTTATAAAAAAAAATTACCTCTACTTTACGTGCCCCAAATTTAGGTTTTAAATACTTTTAAAACAACTTATTTAACAAAATAGTCTAATACCTTACTATATTTACTATAGAAAAACGTAATTCTCTTATTAAACTAAATATAAATAGTAAACTAGTATTTACTTTAGTACTTCTATAAAAGCTTTATTCTTAATAATATTAAAGTCTGCGGCTATATTACACTAGTCTCCTATCTAATTTGCTCTTAATGCCTACTTGCGCTACTTTAAGTACTTCTAGATTTCTATCTAAAACTCTAGCCTCTAATAATAAGCTTTTACTAAATACTTATTCTAAGTGCAGAAAGCTAAGTTACTTTGCAAGTAATTATACTACCCTTTAAGTAAAAGAAATTAAGATTAAATAGAAAAAATACTTAGAAGCTATAGAATATTATTTAAACTAGAAACAGGAGAGAAACAAAACGCCTAAAATAATACTTTAGCTTAGGCCTATACAAGTATAATCTTACTAATATTAATTTATTAAACTTGTTTAGAGAAAAGTATTTCTAAGTTTCTACTATTTTTTGTATAAAGTGGTATAGTGCCTAGTTATAATTATTAATTAATACTAAAGCTTAAAGTTTTATATTCTTAAATTCTCTTATTACTTACACTCTTTTTTAATTACTTTAAGTTCTTATTTTAAGACTCTCTTTTAAGGTCTCTATAAAAGGATTTTAAAACTAAATCTAGACTAAAGTAAATAAATATATCTATCTTTTATATCTAAAGTAATAGTAAAAAAATTCTTAATTATTTTATTATTATTATAGACTTAGGTACGCAAAGTTATATTATTAAAATTAAATAGCTTTAGTAATTTAATTTATTGCTAGACTTAGTTTAGAACTAAATTGTGTAGCTTATAAGATATCCCGCTATATATAACTTTACCTTTCTTATTTTTATGTAGTTAAAGGAACCTACTAATAATAAAGTTGCAGAGAAGAATATTTAGCAAAAAAATGCACTTTAGAAAAAGAATAAATACTAAAGAAGGCAAAGCTGTATAATAATTTTAATATAAAAAATCTGTAGCCTTCTTTAGCTCTTAAAAGCTTATTTTACTTCTAAATTTGCTAATTCTAAATTAGATCTTATTTAGTTAGACCCTACCTTATGCATAGCTATTATTTTAGTAACTACCTTTTATTATTTAATAAAATAGAAGGAAAATAAGTTTTTTATAATAAGTATTTATAAGATTAATTGTTTGTTAAAAAACCGTATAAAACTTAATAATTCTAATAATGTTAAATTAATTTAGAACTAACTTTTATTTATTTACTACTTATATTAAAATGTGTTTAACAAAACTGCAGTAGACTAACTACTTATACACTACTTATATAACTATAAAATTATTTTTACTAAACTACTTCTAAATTAGTTTAGCCTTCTATATAAGCAAAGCACTAAAAAACTTAAAGCTACTAAGACGTTTTTAAAAATAACCTTAAGAAAGAACATATTAATTCTAGTAATTACCTTTTTACCTTTTTTATTCTCTATATTTAAAAGCCTAATTAAAATATTTAAATATGTGTTAATTATTACCAACTTAATACAATTACTTAAAAAAACTTATATTTAATTCTACGTATTAATATGCTATTAGCTTGCATATATAAAGCCTAGATTTTTACTAAGTTAAATATACACGCAGCTTTTAATAAGATTAGAATAAACCTAAATTCTAAAAAGTACACTACTTTTTAAACTTAATACAGAATGTATAAGTCTAAGGTGTTGCTATTTAGAGTATACAATAGCCTTGCTACTTATTAATATTATATAAATAATGTGTTAATTAAATATCTAGATAACTTCTATATAGTCTACTTAGATAACATTCTTATCTACTCTAAATTAGAGGCAGAACATGTTCTTTATGTACAAAAAGTAATAAAAAGATTATAGTAAGTAGGCCTCTAAGTTAACATTAACAAGAGCAAATTTTATATTATAAAGACAAGGTACCTAGGCTATATCCTTACAAACTAAGAGCTAGAGGTAAATTTTAACAAAGTAGAACCCCTTAATAACTAAGCATAACTTACTACTATTATAAGTGTAAAACTATTCTTTAAGTTTACTAAGTTTTACTAGTAATTTATACTAAAATACTTATAAATCGCTAAACTACTTCTTGTATTCTAAAGTCTTTTAAAGCTATTTAAATAGAATTTAAATTGCAAAAAGGCTTTTTAAAAGTTAAAAGCTATATTACTAGAAATTTCTACTTTATACTATTATTACTTTAAATATAATACTAAGGTAGAGACTAATACAGTAGATAGTGTTATTGTAGGCATACTTTTTAAAAACAAGTAAATAAGAAATAGTATTTAGTAGTGTTCTTTAGTAAGGTTCTATCTAGGTTTAAATTAAATTAAAAGATTTATAACAATAAACTTTTTGCTATTATTATAGCGTTTAGTAAGTAGTAAGCTATATTAGTACTAGCCTACTCTAAAATTAACGTGTATTTAGACTATTATTTACTTAAGTACTTTATAACTATAAAAGTCCTAAACGCTAGATAAGTATGTTAAGCTAAAAAACTTGCTTTATTTTTTTTATATATCTAATACACACCTAAGAAGAATAACGCCTACGCAAATATTCTTTTGCGACGTAAGTAAAATATAGAAAACTTAAAGTTAACTAAAACTAATAATTATTTATAGGTCCTACTAGGACTGTACTAACTAGATAACTAAATTAACTCTAACTTTTTTCTTACTTATATTGCTTATCTCTACGCTTAGATTTTATCTCTGTGTATAGTAGAAGCTACCTTAAAGCCTATAACTTTAAATTTACTAAAATTAATTAAATTCATTTTGCAAATAAATTATACTACGTTTAAAAAAAAGCGTACCTTGTTACTAAATAAGTACTAAATTAAAAATAAATTACTTTTATACTTAAACTACTTTTACGTACTACTTAACTTTATTGTCACGGATGGTTGCGTGTTGACTGGGTCCGCCAAACTCGCTTATTGTTAGCTTGCCTACCGGCAATTGTGCTTATAAGGGGCTCTTTACCTGCAAGGATACCTGCAGGTATTATTACTTGAAATATACACACGTTATTATTCTAGAGCTATCTCTTACTATTTTCTGTGGTGTGAAGCAAGTACTATTGCCTGAAGCTACCCCTTACAGAATAATACCTCTTCCTACAGGCTGATAGTCTAGAGATGGCTCTCTTAACGCGATCTAACACTTAAGGCAATTAGGGAAGTTAGAGCCCTGCTGTATCTGAACTCTCTAATCCCCCTTAAACTTTATTAAGGCCCGCCACACCTAAGGAGCCTAGGGAGCGCACTTAAGGCGCACCTGCAACGCTTAAGGAGCGCATTAACGCTGTAGAGAAGTAATGCGATAAACTTTAATCCTTGCAATAATTACGAGAGTTAGAAGAAAAAGTAGCACAACTAGAAGGGGTTAAATAGGGAGAAATCCTAAATATACTAATACTACTAACTATATTATCCTGCGCGCGGAACGTACCTAAAGCGACACCTACTACGCATGCGCGACGCGCGCTAAAACCTAAAAACCTAGCTAAATACTAAGGCAAAACTCTTAAGGAACATTGCAAGTTTACTTATTCTTGTAAAGTAGCATTTTAGCTACTGCTACAAGAATTTAAAAGGGATAACAATAAAGTAATTTAGGCAATATAGTATCTTAGAGCAGATTTTTAAGAGCTTTAGTATACTTACTATAAGCGTTCTTTTAAAGCAAATGGAGAAGTACTAACTTAGAACTACTTTAAGTAATACATGCTTAACTTGCTTTTAAATTTTATTAACTGTAGCCTTAAAGCAGCAACTGCGCATGCGTACGCTATGCAGTAGAAAAACTAGACTATCTAATTATTTGTAACTTATTTTAATGTTCTTAAAGATTAACTTCTAACATATACTAAAGTATAAAGAGTCTAGCACTTTTTTGTAAAACTAAGGCCTAAACTACAGCGCGCAATTACTAACTACTATTAAATTTTTATAACTAGAGAAGACTTTATTGCGCTTAAATCTATACTTAAGTAGAATTTGCGCAGAGCACTTATTACGTATAATCTGCCTTACTAGAGTACTTTTATGAAGAAAAGAAAGAAACACTCCCCTACAGCTACTATACTAGACGTACCTAAAAAGCGTAAGAATAGCAATAATGTTACATGTTTTAAGTGCTAGAAGAAAGGATACTACGCTAATAAGTGCTAAAGCAACAACCCTAATAAGGTCCTAGTTAATATAAACTAGATAGGAAAAAGTTAAGCCTTGCTATGAACTTAAAGTTAGTAAAGCGTGTGCTAATAGATATTTTACTAGAGATGCAGCGCATGTGTTACGCACGTTTAGTAACTAAAGTAGAAAAGAAACTCTAGGTTATCTTAGATCTACAAGCGGATGTTAGCCTTATTAGTTAAAAAATAGCTGTAGAGATAGATCTAAAACCTATTTAGGATATAGAACTTCCCTGCCTAAGTTAGATTAGACTTTAAAGGCAAAACACATACGTAGTATATAAGCTCTAGCTGCGCTTAATAAATAATAATAGCGTAGAGCGCATTACAGAAGTTACTGCGTATAGAGTAGATAAAGAGAAAGCACTACTACTGCTTAGCAACTTCTTCTTAAGCTAGAAAGGCATTTATATTAACTATAGAAAGCAGATGTGGCGTTAGGAATATATAAGAGTAAACATTAACTTAGTAGCTACTAAAGTATTTTTAAAGGACGTAAGACTTACAGATTTAAGAGCTTACCTTCTAGAAGTACTTTAAAGTAATAGCGCATGCATTAAGCTTAAGGCACACGTACTAAACGTATCTACAGCGTAAGTATAGCGTATACCTAATGCGTTGCAAGATTACGCTAATGTCTTTAATAATAAAGCTGCTAAAACTTTTTTACGGCTAAAAAGCTTAGATTACGTAATCCTTATTTAATAAGGAAAAGAACCTCTTTATAGGCCTTTTTATACTCTCTCTTCTTGTAAGCTTTAAGTGCTTTGTAAATACATTAAAAAAGCACTGCGTAAGGGATAGATTTGCTATAGCACTAGCTCTACAGGCGCACTAATACTATTTATACTAAAGAAAGATAAAACCCTTCGCCTTTGCGTAGATTATTAAGGCCTTAACGCTGTTACAATAAAAGATTATTGCCTGCTCCCTCTAATTAGAGAGACACTAGACCGCCTGTTAGGCGCATGCTACTACACAACATTAGATCTTAAAAACGCCTACTATTATCTAAGGATTAAGGCAGGAGATAAGTAGAAGACTGCTTTTAGAACATAATACAGACATTTTAAATATCTTATTATGCCTTTTAGGCTTACAAATGCCCTAGTAAGTTTTTATACATCTGCGTAGTTTATCTAAATAATATTTTTATCTACACCTATAACAACAACATTGCGCTATACTAGTGTACTGTACGTGCTGTACTTAACTCTTTACAAAGAGCAGAGTTATATGTAAATCTTAAAAAGTGCATATTTACTTTAAACAAAGTTTATTTCCTAGAATTTATTGTTACAAGAAGTAGTATTTGCGTAGATCTAGCGCGCGTTGCTACTATTAAGTAATAGCTTACACCTACTAGCATTAAGGAGCTGTAATTCTTTCTAGAATTTGTAAATTTTTATTAATATTTTATTAAAAACTACGCTGTAGAAACAGCACCTCTTATAAATATCTTAAAAGAGAAATAAGCGTTTTACTAGAATAAGAATACATATGCTGCTTTTACAAGGCTAAAGCAACGCTTTATATATATGCCTATCCTGCGTTATTTTAAAAATACACGTATAATTCGTGTTAAGATAGATGCTTTAACTTTTGCTATATTAGGCATATTGTCTTAATTATTTAAGGACAAAAAGTAGCATCCTATTGCATTTTACTTATAAAAACTGCAAAACGCTAAGCTAAACTATAAAGTGTACAACTTTAAACTTTTAGCTATTATATAGAGCTTTAAGAAATAGCGGCACTACTTAGAAGGCGCTTAACACACTATTTAGGTGTTAACTAATTATAATAACCTGCGCTCTTTACGCGCTGTATAGAAGCTAAACTAGTGTTAAGCACGCTAGGCTCTGTATTTAGGGGCTTTTAATTTTAAAGTTAAATACTGCCTAGGGCGTACAAACCTTGCGGACGGACTATTAAGAAGAGTAGATTATAAATAGAAGAACTTGTTGTTAACTTAATTGTTACCTATACTGCAGAACAAACTTCTAGCAAGAGTAGAGTAGAGTAAAACAGAAAGTTCTATAACCTAGCACAGCTAAAAAGGCGCATATAAAACGCATGTAGCTAATGAACAGAGGGTATCTAAACTGCTAGTGCTATAAGGTGCACACTATGCGTACTACGCTCTCTAGCTAGAGTATTAGTTAGTAGTAAACTTATAATAGTAAAGTTAGAAGCTCTAATAGATAAACTACGCTAGTTATAATAAAGAGACGCCTTTGCTTTGCAGTAGGTTGTAGACTCTATGTAAGCGGCACGTACTTAAAATAGTAGCAGCGCGCAAGTATAGCGCGTTAACAATAAAGAAGTTCTAAGATACAAAGGCAGAATTTATATTCTACTAGAATAAGCTATTAGGCAGGAGATTTTATTACAGAATTATAACACGCGTATAGTAGGTTATTTTAGCGCACGTAGAACTTATAAGCTTATTAGTAAGCTATATTACTAGCTAGAGCTAGGCTATAATATTTAGAATTACGTAAAGACCTGTGTAGTATACTAAAAAAGCAGGCTCTAAGACACAGCAAATACAGTTAGTTATTACTATTACTAGTTCTTAATAAGATATTTAAAGAAGTAAGCCTTAATTTTGTAACAAAGCTGCTACTAGCAAAAAATAATAGTTTAGGTTGCGTGTTTAATGCAATCCTTGTAATTATTAACTGCTTTTTAAAAATAGCAATTTATATACCTGCATTAAAAATATAAGATGCAAAACAGTTTGCGGAATCCTATTTTAAATATATTATTTTAAAATATAGAATCTAAAAGGGCATTGTATTTAATTACAGTTTAATCTTTACCTTAGTATTTTAAATAGAAATATACTACTAATTACAAGTAAAGCGCAGGCTAAGCACAGCCTTCTACTTATAGATAAATAGGCAAACTAAACGCTAAAACTAGACAATAAAGCAATACTTAAAGACATTTGCTTTAAAAAAACAAGATAATTAAGTGTTACTTCTGCTAACTACATAATTCGCATATAACAACTCTATCTACAAATTAATAAAAACAACACCTTTTTACGCAGTATATAGCAAGTATTTATTACTTACGTTACCTCTTCAAGATAGCAAGCTAGAAAAAGAGGTACTAGACGCTGTAAACAGAGTGCAGCGCATACACAGCGCACGTGCAATAGCAAGAGAATACTTTTTAGTAGCACATAAATATTAATGCTAATACTATAACAAAAAACACAAACTAAAAATCTTTTGCTAAAAAGACTTAGTTTACTTTAGTACAAAGAACATTAACCTAGCCTACTAATTTAATAAGAAGCTTTCTAGTAAGTTTATAGGACTATTCTAAGTGCAAAGAGCAGTAGAAACGCAGGCTTACTAACTACAACTACTACCTTACTATTGTATTTATAATGTCTTTTACGTCTTCTTACTAGAACAATAGGAATTACGCAGTAGTTAAGAAGACAATACTTAGGCACTAGAAATTAGCCTTAAGAGTAAAGAGATTTAGGAGGTTAAAAAGATATTAGAGAAACGGGTTAAAAATAGCTAGCTAGAGTATTAGCTGTGATAGAAAGGCTATAACAAATTATAAGATACCTAGACTCTAGCATTGCAGTTTAAGGATATAGAAGAACTAATTAAGGAATATAAGTACAATTAAAGATTATTACGTCCTAAGCGCGCTAAAAAAATATACTAAATATTATTGTCGCGCACCTAGGGCGCAAATTAGGTATTTAAACAAACAAAACTATAAGTATAAAAATAATCTACCTCTACTTATTATTAAAAATTCCCTTACTACTAGCATAAACTTTATTATTACTGCCTATATTATTACTACTACTTCTAGCACTACTGTTATGCGCGCTACCTGCGCCTAGACTGCGCCTAAGAAGCAGCACGTTGTCGTCACCTAAGCTCTTATTATTATCTTTATTATTATTAGTAGGACTAGCAATCCTAGCCGTATAACTAGCAATTAATTTAAGAGCAGCTGCTATGCAGCGCTACTCTACTAAGATTAAGCTTAAGTAGTAAGGCAAGGTTGTTAGCACCTAAGTAGAAACTTCTAAAGAAGTACTAGTGTGCGCAGTAACGCAGCGGCGGTTAGAAAGCTTAAAGTTAAATTAGCGCTAGCATTGCGCAAGCTTAACGCTAGCAGCAATAATAGTAGGGTTAGTCCTTAAAATATTAGTATTAGTAACTGCAGTATTAAAACAAGTACAAAGATAGTATAAATAATTTAAATGCTTATTAAGTGCTTTAGAAACTTGTTTAAATTAGCTAAAGCGTAGTTAATAAAATAAAAAGACTTACTTTAGTATAACTGCTACAGTTGCCCTTAGCATAATAGTTACAACAACAATGCTTAGTCTTTTTATAAATCTTCTTTTATTTAGTAATATTTTGTGCGTAGCGTAGGCAAGTTGCATGCAAGGCAACAAAATTAGCAGCTTTATTAAGTACGCTAAACTTATATAGCTAAGCATCTTGTAAGTAAGACTTCTTAATGTACTTAAGATTTAAATAGTAGACTATAATAAAAATTAGAGCTTATTGTTTAGTCGCGTAGTAAGTGCGTTAGAGATGCGTGTTAAATATATTAATTAAGACAAGAATTACAAAGGATATACTAGAAAATTTCTTTATTACTACAGCAAACATTACCTTGCATAGACTACCTACAACAATTATATATTCTTACCTTTACCTTTAAAAATTTTAAGAAACAAATAACAAATTTAAGAGTTACTATAACAACGCTATAAAGACTTAAGCCTAAAGCTTGTTACGCGCCTAAACTGCAGGTAACACGCGTCTTAAGAGTACCTAAGCTGTAAGTAACACGCGCTCCTTACTAAAACATCTTTATACAGTCTAGAGAGTTAACTTAAGGCTGTTAGGACGCTAGACTAGAGGGGGAGGCTTTGTTACAGATAGTTGCGTGTTGACTAGGTCCGCCAAACTCGCTTATCGTTAGCTTGCCCACCGGCAATTGTGCTTATAAGGGGCTCTGTTGTTGTAGTCAAAATAGGTTTTCCAAAAAAGTGAAAAGCAGCTGCCCTCTACTAATTAGTCGCAAAAGTTAAAAAAAGATTATGTATAGTTAACAAAATTTAAACAGTAAGTAGATAAAGTCTACGCGCTAAGCGCTTAGAGCAGAAAAGCTTAAACTACTAAGTAAAATTAGAGTTAAAAAATTTGCTAAAAGTACAAAAAAACAACACTAATTAAAACGTGTTTAATAGTAATTACTAGCCTATAGCTAGCAACAAGATTGTGATAGAGGTAGAGAAAGTAGAGGAGAGTAAGAACACGTACGTTACTACAGCAGAAGCCTA
>WBOK01000292.1:0-82982 GCA_009289805.1 Alternaria gansuensis | reverse complement strand
AGTTATGACGCGATTTGTGTAGGTGGTAGTTTGGTGGGGTGGCTCAAAACATGAACTGGCTCAAAACGCGCACGGACACGGTAGGGTGCCGAGGTCAGGTGCTCACTCGCCTAAACTCTATCATGACTCGTAGCATCATATACAGCCAGTCAATAACATGTAGCATACATCTCGGTACCATGGTACTCTCCGGAAGTTTTCAGATGTTGCTACTCCCGCGCACTACTACTCGTCAGAGCCTGCTGGACAAGACTATCAGGCCAATCAAGACCCACTCCCCACTCGGGGAAACGGGGGATACGACAGTACGACCTAGGAGTCTTACAAATTCCAACTACAAACAATATTTTTTCGACTTTTGCGACTGATTAGGAGAGGGTAGCTGCTTTTCACTTTTTTGGAACCCCATTTGGACTACAACAACAACCACCACCACCTTTGACACCTTAAAAAATAAACAAATTCCAGCAAGAATATTAACATTTCATTTCAAGAAACCGGCTGCCTGAAACACGTGGACATGCGTTCATCTACCATACATCCGAACCCACCGGCGTTGTTGAGAGATGGAGCATCTCTTTTGCAGTTACTCTTCTTTGCCGTTGTCATTGTTGCGTTATTTCGTAGCCTCAAAAGTACAATGGAGCAAAGGATAAGGAACCGTCCTCGAGACTGTTCGTTACTGGGTATCATATCGCTTTCTCTCGGTGTTGCTGTCGTCGTGCTCTGTGCGCAGTTTCGTACTTTCTGCATATATACTCTTCTGCTTTCCGTCCTCTTTCCTTCTCCCTTTTTTTTCTGTCTTGATGCCATAATATTCAAGCCTTCTTCTCCACCTCGTTTCCCTGCCATGCTAGATTCCATCTCCTCTGCAAAACATCTATGCTCTCCTGGGTTGACCTTCCCTTCTCTTTCTCTTCGCGATTTATCCGTGTAAAAGCCGCAGCAAGACCGATTGATATAGCGAAAAGAGGGTCGAGACGTCTGTGCAGACTGTCAGCATCTGGGTGTAAGGTAGACGAGAGTGAGACTCACTTTGATATTATGTACTGGATCGCCATGACTGTGGGGTTCTTGGATACGGTCTTGGAAACAAAGCGGTCGATGGCTTGCGATGGGGTGAAGATTGTTTGTTTTATTGCGTAGGTTTTAAGCAGATGTGAAACGTCAACGCAGGTACAGACTTCTGCAAGGACGGGATTTGGCGCTGAATCCTCGATAAACTTGTCTCAGATCGCGTCCGTCGACGATCGACCGCACCTGCATTTGCGGTGGTCCGTGCCTATCACCGGCACGGAGCTTCCCCACGTTTCCGACCGCGTCGAATGGATTACCCAAGCAAGCACGCTTTGAAAAGCGCCTACAGGAAGCATGGCAGAGTGAGTGTTTCAGGAGCTGCTGGAGCAATCCACTTTACTAGGCATGACTATCAGGCAGTAAGGTCTGCATGCAGTTGGTGGTGTTCTGAGGCTGTTCACATGTCTTGTGAGGCAGATGATGGCGTCATGGGTTTCAGGCCGGAGCCGCAAGTCACGCTGTTCGGTCAGGTACAGATGGCCGCTTCACGCGGTACATGCGAGACGTCACTGATCGGGGTCATGGGAAGCTGGTGGTCGTGGATTAAATCCGGTGCATTTGGGTTGAAATGTGATGATCAAACTACAGGCGCAGCGCAAAGGAGGAAGCCAATCTGTCCGACCGCCATCCTTGATATCCGTGGAGCTTGGTCTCCGTCGAATGTGCATTCTAGCCGTCTCATTCTCAGATGGTGTTTGCCTTGGGCTGAGTACTGAGTTCGCCACGGCACCAAATCGCCCATCAAGAATGCCCATCAATCACCCCAGCCGAGGTAGTGTTGTCCTAAAATAATAAGGAGACCCATGATCCGATAACGCCCGTGAGTTCGCCGCGGCCTTGAGAACCGATAGATAAGGGGATGTGGGGATGGAGCGAGCTCCCCCTAGATGGCCTCGCCGAACGTGTTCTCGCCTGAGTACCTGTAGATGTGTTAGCAGTTGCTTCAGGCTGCGCTGTAGATTAGCGACGTACGTGATGTACAGGAAGCCATCCTCATCCTTGTGCTCCTCATATATCGAGCTCATGAGCGCGGCAGTAGGTGGCAGGACCTCGTCGACAAAGATGAAGATGGCCTTCTCAGGCGACAGCTTGATCCGCTTCCGGATCACGTAGACGAACTGGCCGACGGTCAGGTCGGCGGGCACTAGGTACTTCTTCTTGTCGATGGTCGCAATGTCGGACTTTTCAACCTTCTCGCAGATAACCTGCGCGTTGTTAGCTATCATGCATAGCGATGCAGGCGGGGGAAGGAAGAGGCAAACGTACGGGAATGCGGTCGTTGTACTTCTGGCGAATGCGCTCCGCCTCGGCCTTGCGCTTCTCGAACGGGTGCTCGTCCTTGAACTTGGAGCGCATCTTGTGTGTTGCTGAGCGTGTTTTGTAGTTGTGTGGGAGTGTATGGGGTGAGCAGGCGGGAGTATTATCAGTGGTGTGGGCGGAGATGTAGGACGGTGAGGGTGCGGGCGGTGTGGGAGTTTAAGGGCAGGCAGCAGAGCGGGGCGAATCACTTGCAGCCTTACATAACCTTGGTACCAAACACCAACGCTTCACGCGCCAGGCAGGGGCCCTCTGAGAATGAGACAGTGCAATCAACCCCCCTTTCGTCATCCTAGTACCGCCCTTCTCTCGTGCGAGGGCCGAGCTGGCTCTTTTGTATGGCGGTGCTGACCGTTTCGCGCCCACCAAGTCACTTGCGCAGCCCCCATGACCTGGGCCTGCCCGAATGTATTCCAGCTTGCGTCATCTAGCGACTCGAAGCACTTCCGCTGCAGATACGCGCCGTGGTGGCATCTTGAACTCGAAAGCAGGCTGCACTGTTCCATCGTTCGAAGCTGCCCGTGGACGAGATATTGCGTTCGACCTTGCGTTCGCTGGCATGACAGCGCCGTCCCAGAAGCACCTCGCCGCTCATGGCGACGTGGCCGCCTCCTCAGATGCCCTTGAGCGTGTGGAGGAGACGCGAACAATCGCAATACCTAGACCGTGGTGCTCTGTCCAAGGTACAGTTGTCGCAGTTACCAGTCTTTCCAGGCGGTATGTGCCAGCGAGCCATGGCATGTTGCAGGTACAGATACCGCTAGTACCTAGGCGCTCCACCGATGATGCGCCCACCATGGTGTGATGCACGACAACTTTCTCATCTGTCTAGCTTCTCTCACAGACTCAATGTAAATCAATTCAATATGCGACTTCAACCTCCCTCCCATGGTTCTTGCATGGCGAACCTCTCTTACTGGTCCCGCCTGCCCGCTATGCCTCCATTCCAACCCTCGTTCCGCATCCCAAGAGTTCTCGCGCTTCCCCACAACTGCGCGCCGCAACCAACACTGCGCCCAAGTCACATCCGCAATAGGCAATTGCACTCTTCTCCAAGTCGCCGGCTAGACTTGCCTTCAGGCAAGAAGCCGGAGAAGCCGGATCCCTTAGAAGAGTGGCGCAATCCTCCACCGAGCAAATGGCCGAACAGAATACGGTTGCTACTTGTACCCCTCATAGGCGCCTTGGTCTATTCCATGGTACCCATAGACCAGAGATATCCTTGATCGGAAGCCTAATTGACCATGTCACAGTTGACGGACGACACAATCAAAACCGAAGCACCTTCCATTGCGGAGAAGGATGCCCTCCTCAAGCGTGAGAATGGCGTCTCCGAGCAGTCACCCATGCGCCTGCGAATGGAGCAGTTCATAAAGCAACGCCAGAAGGAGATTGTGGCTGAACTGGAAAAGGTGGATGGGACCAAGTTCAAGATCGACACATGGCAGCGATCAGAAGGCGGTGGTGGCATCACATGTATCTTACAGGATGGCAACGTGTTTGAGAAGGGAGGTGTCAACACGTCGGTCGTATACGGTCGCCTACCAAAAGCAGCCATACAGAAGATGCGCGCCAACCACAAAGCCCTTGACCCAAACGTCGATTCGCTCGAGTTCTTCGCCGCAGGCCTGTCCATGGTCCTCCACCCACACAACCCCAACGCACCAACCGTTCACCTGAACTACCGATACTTTGAGACTGCCGATGAAGCCGGAAACACAAACGCATGGTGGTACGGCGGAGGCTGCGACCTCACCCCCTCCTACCTCTACGACGAAGACGCGATACTCTTCCACGGCGCTATCAAGCAAGCCTGTGACAAACACGACAAGGCTTACTACCCGCGGTTCAAGAAGTGGTGCGATGAGTACTTCAGCAACAAGCACCGAGGTGAGACACGAGGTATAGGCGGTATCTTCTTCGACGACCTAGACGAGACAGAAAAGGACCAGGAGCAGCTCTTCTCCTTTGTGCAGGACTGCTTGTCTGCCTTCCTACCTTCCTACCTACCCATCATCAACAGGCGGAAGGACATGCCCTACACAGACGACATGAAGCAGTGGCAGCAAATCCGTAGAGGACGATACGTCGAGTTTAACTTGGTGCACGACCGCGGCACGGCTTTTGGTTTGAACACACCCGGTGCGCGAGTAGAGAGTATCCTCATGAGTCTACCCCTTACCGCGAGGTGGCAGTACATGCACGAACCTGTAAAGGGCAGCAGGGAAGAGCGGTTATTGGAGGTGCTCAAGACGCCAAAGGAATGGGTGTAGAAAGCTGATTACTGTCACAACTCATGTATAAGTCCTCGTTGATTGTATGGCGGTGCCAGAATGTACAAGAAAGTTGAGATGAACAACCCTCAACGCCACGCTATGCATGCAAAAGCTCACAATCACCGCCTTTGCTAAATGAAAAATAAACAAAACAAAAAAGACAAAGATTGTCGCATCAAAGTTGAAAACCCATGCTTAATAAGCCCGAACTTTCTTTCCGTCCTCATGAGCACTCATATCAGCCTTTCTCTTTCCAAGTACTGAATCAGGTGTGCCTGGCGCCTCGATTCCATTACCCTTGCCGTATACCTCCTCAAAACAAGTCGCATGATATATCTTGCTACCTACACTCACGGCATCCATCCATACGAAATCGTTGGCCTCCACGTTCCACTGCGTCTCGAACTTATCCTGACAGATGGGGCACGGCGCCTGTTGTAGTGTGACGTCTTGGGGTACACTCACGTAGCGATCCTTGGCTTGTTTCTTCGGTTTAGCCGCACCAGTACCAGAAGAAGCATCATTGGACTGGTTGGGGGCTGTCTCGTCGACTTCGCGGTATTCGACCCACTCCTTCTCGGGGATATACCAACTCCGGTGTACGCCTCGCTTGCCGGCATCGGGATCTTTGACCTTGAAATGCCAGTCCATATGACGTGCTTTCTTCTCTCTACCTTCGGATGTGCTCTCAAAACGACGACCACATGTGGCGCAGATGTTGGGCTTGGCTTCGTAAAGGCGGGAGATGAGATGTAGACGAGGCTTTTTCATCGACGTGGTAGTGAGCTCGATCTGGTCCATCAAGTTGGCAGGCGCCGATGCCTGCTGCGTGGTCGGCTGAGATGCAATTGGAGTCGGGTTTACAGGCATGCCACCAGGGACACCACTCAGAGCTTTGAGAAGCCACTCGGCTGACCCAAGGGCTGGGGTTGCAACGGGGGGTTGAGGTGGTAATTGAGGAAGCGGGGTGCTTTGTACAGGCGTGGACGGCATTGTTGGCGGTGCGGCACCAGGTTTGCTAAATTGTGCAAGCAACGCGGCGAGGTTCGCAGTGGGTGTCGATGACTGGGTCGACGGGGGAGCCTGAGGTGCTGGTACTGGGGTCGAGACTGGCGGAGGGAAGCCTTGGAATGGCATTTGAAACGGAGATGGGATAGGTACTGGGTTTGATTGCGCCGAGGAAGATACACGTTTGAGCAGCTCTGCCAAATTCAAAGCAGGTGGATTCGGGGTCAGTGCAGGTTGTGGCGTCGACTGCAATGGTGGTGGGAAGCCTGCAAGAAGTTGCGTAACATTCGGCGGAGCACTGCCCGGAGGTGCGTTCATTGGGGAAAAGCTGGGCGGATAACCTGGAGGCATTGAGTATTGTGGCGGGTATACTGGCGTGGAAGGAGCAAATGTTGGTGTTGGTGCTGGTGCTGGTGCTAATGCTCGAACTTGTTGGCGTACAGCCTCTAGTTGTTGAGGAGGTAATGTCTGAGTATCTAGGATCTGCTTCAGGGACAAGAGTGCCGACAACTTTGTGCGTAGAGCAGCATCAGCTGGGTTGTGCGCGAACATGTTCTGTGTTGTGCTAATAAGCTGAGTCACTTCCACCTTTAGGTCAGCAAGGTCAACCGATGACATAGGCTGGGCGTGCTGTTGAGGTTGTGAGTATGTAGGCGGCGTGGATGTGTAGGATGGCGGCCCATACTGAGGGGTCGGGGTTTGTGCCTGGGTCAGATGTTAGCAGTTGTTGAATGCCATAGCAGTAGAGACCTACTGGTCGAGCGCGCGGGTCATTAGGAGCAGCATAACGTGAGCCAGTTTGAGGCGGCGTTGATGTACCCCTCCAAGCCACGTTGAGCGACGGGGGACGAGGTGGCAGCGCGTGTTGCGGTCTGATCTGCTGCTGAGCTGCGCGGAATTTAGCCAGTGCGTTCTCAATGTCCTGCGTCACGTCGGCTTGGAACACAGGGCGAGGATCCATGGACTCGGGCACAGGCATCTTCCACGTCTTCAGCAAGCCTTCCATGTTCTTGCGGGTGTTTTGGTCCATAACAAGGTAAGCGTCCATGAAGGTTCTATAAAGGTTACGGCCAATATAGACGGTGTACGGGGTACCGACATTCTTGACGATTGAATCAAGAACATAGAGGGCTGGCAGCTTCCATTCAGGGCGAGTCTACATCATGTCAGTCATCAACCGATAAAGCAAGTGACTGTGGAACAATGGCCTTGTTAGTCTGCTAGTATCCAAGACTTACCGATTGGATATGCTTCTGAAGCTCGTTGGATATGGCTTCGGCATACTCTGTATTTTCTTTGGCGATGAGGGTTAGATTGCTAATCTCAGGTCTGCTGTTCATCCTCAAATCTTGTAGGGCATCCCGAAAGTCGGCAGCCACTTCAGCAGCTGGCAGAGACATGGTGGGCAAGGATTTTAGGGTTAGACAAGAAAGGATATGTGCTGTGTTAGAGGAAGAAGGGAAACTTGCGCGCAAAGGGCAGAGTGAGCGGCTGTCTTTGCGGTCGGGAAGTCGCAACACTGACGATGTCGTTGTCAGATGAACAATAGACGGTATGCTTCCTCGCTCTCGACGAACACACGTAATGACAGTGCTTGTGTTGGATACTAGCTATGGCCGCGCCAAATGACGCAGTATGAAGTCTGCGCCGGTACAGCTAGGCAGTGACAAACTCGCTCTCCTCCAGCTACTGCAATCCTCCTTCTGTCTGTATATCCTTCCTCCTTCAAGCCAACAGCGAGGCGGCAATGCGCGATTGCAACACTGTTGCAATGGAAATCTGGAGCGACTCGCAGGCGCCGCGACGATGCCGAAGCCTATGCAGGGTGCCGTCTGTGTTGAGGCTTCGTCAGTTGAGAAGCGGAAAGGCAGCGTGAAGCAGCCTCTGTGCGAAAACTCGTCGTGAAGACGGGGGAAGTGTCGTGGTAGTGGGGGCCTGAGTTTGGTGGTCAGGCGAGTGAGTTGTCGAGCAAACGTGGAGTGGCTCCGGTCTTTGAAGGCAGTCGCGAACAAGCCGGGCGCGGTTGCGACTGCCAAGCCCGGGCACGGCAAATCGTATCACCGCGCGTCATGGCAATCGCGCTCCCTTGAACTTTCCTTTGAGCGTCTCTCGCTCCCCGTTCGCGCATTCTCCACCTTTACTGCCAACAGCCACCGTTGAGCGACTCCACATCCTCGGCGCATTTCCACCGGTACCTTAATCTCGACGAAGCAGGCCAAAACAGGCAATATGGAGGACGTCGAGTTCAACCGGTCACATTCAAAGTCGCCGCTACCAGAGGCTGGCGACGACCCAGCCGATCCTTTGCGCCCCGAGATTGACGAGGAGAACGCTACCCCGAATCCTCCGATCGGTGATGCAGACCAAGACATGGAAGTGACAGAAGACCGACCCGGCGAGATGCCTGACCAGGATGACATCGAGGCTGGCCTGTCCGATAATGAGTCGGTGCTTTCCGAGGCGCTGGACGACGACCAAATGGACGAGCAGTTTGGTGACTTCGACATCAATAATGTTGCTATTGATGAGCGCCCGGCGCAGGCTATCGACGAGGACAACGTCAAGCAGATTGGTGTACACAAGCGGAAGCGCACTGCAGGCGAGGGCGACGAGCCAAAGAAGAAGAAAAAGAGGGCCGAAAAGCCACGCCGAAAGAAGAACAAGGACGGCGACGAGGATGGTGATATTGCCGAAGGTGACAGGCGTAGCAAGCGAACCAAGAAGGCAGGCAGAGTCCGGGCCGCAAGCCCAGATGGTGATCCAGACGAGCATCTCACTCCGGAAGAGCGTGCGTATGTTGGTATTCAGACCCAGACTCTCATACTAACCACTTTACAGGACGGAAGAAACAGCTTAACGCCCAGATAGACAGCATCGTCAGCACCAGCTCAAATCGCCGCCGCAAGAAGGATGGCATTGATCTCGAACAAATGGCCGACCAGGAGATTGAGGAGATGCGCCGCCGCATGGCAGCAGCCGCAGAAGCCGACAACGAAGGCCGAAAGCGCAACGAGCCCGCGCGACACAAGCTCAAGCTTCTGCCAGAAGTCACAGCCCTATTGAACAAGAATACGTTAAGGGATACCATTGTGGACCCTGAGGTGAATCTGCTCGAGTCGGTGCGCTTCTTCCTGGAGCCTCTTAGCGACGGTAGTCTTCCCGCGTACGACATCCAGAAGGATCTCATGGCTTCGTTAGCGAAGTTGCCTGTCAACAAGGACACGCTTGTCGCGTCTGGCATCGGCAAGGTCATCATGTTCTACATCAAGAGCAAGAAGCCCGAGTTGACCATCAAACGACAAGCCGAGCGCCTCTTCACAGACTGGACGCGTCCTATCCTTAGGCGGACAGACGATTACCGCAAGAAGGAGTTTGCCCAAGCTGACTATGATCCAAGGTATATCTTACAGTTTCACATTTCACCACGCATACTAACAATTTCTAGTCAAATGAAGACTGGCGAGAGGTCTGCTGCCAGTAGCCAAGCAGCAGCCGTCGCAGCCAACCGGAAGAAGCAGCTCGAAGCCCCCAAGGCCTTCCAGCGCGCCCGCATGGAGTCTGGCCCTACTACGTATACTATCGCACCTAAGAGCAACGTCGTCTTCAACGAGAACGCACGGAGCCGTTCGAGCAACGTGGATATCATGAAGCAGATCAGGGGAGGTCGTAGCGGAGGCAGACGGTGAGCTAGGTCTCATAGCGCAGTTCATGTCTGCGTTTCTTCCTGGTCTAGCTTGAAACGAAGCCGTTGTGGCGATTGCTCTCTCTAACACTTTGGTAATTTGACTTATTCTTCAGGGTTAAGCATGATAAAAATGCATAGCGGGCGTTACTTTTAGTTTCAGGATCGGTTCCAGGTGCATAGATTCCGCCAGCTTCTTGTACACTACACCAAATGCAGCTTGTTTCTTTCCAAGCGCAGTTTAGTATTGTCTTGTTCTGGTATATGACTACGAAAAAGCTCGGTTTTTCCCCTCAGCTGTTCGCAACCTCGGAATACTCAAGGACTATCCTAAGGTATATATTGCTTTGTGTCCAGTATGTGTCTTAACAGAAGTTTTAATGAAAACCCTGAAAGTATTTTTTCGGCGTGAGAGACACATCAGAAAATACAAGCTTCGTCGTATTATCTATGGCTGTCACAGCGATTCTAATAGTGTTCGTAGAACTGCTTAGTACGATTTGCCAAAAAAGGTAGGAGGGGAAGTCCTAAATGAGACCTCTCCATACGCCAATGGTTGACTGGATGCTACTGCCTGAAGAATATGTATTCTTTGCGGAAAGCCACAAGGTAGGCAATCACCATGCCATTGCAGCACAGGTCTCAAGAATGCTCTCCTCACATATGACAAGTCTACCTAGGTAGCCTCATTACGGCATCGTGAACCTGGAACATGAGACATTCTATTATCAAGGGCGAAGGCTCCGTCCGCATCCCCTATCCTGGCACTCCCAGTGTCGAAAACTCATATTTTGAGTGGATTGTTAGACTAACGATGCTTGGGTCATATATAATCAACTTCCAGTGAAGTGACTGAAGGCGTGTAAAGAGCAACTCGAGAAAAGGCGATTGCAACTTTCGAGATAGCTGACAATCTCGTACGTTTCGGCTGGAAGTATGACAAGAACAAATACACCCACCCTGGAGTTAGATCATAGCTCTTATTCTTCATCATTCTCTTCGGTTGTCTAGGATGCCGACCAGGAGAGGTCGTCGAATCTAATGATTGGTACCAGAATAATGAGGGCTTTTTTTTAACAAAGACTTCTCCCTTCATTATCGGATTGATCCTGAGTACGAAGGTCTCGTTCTTGAGGTGGCTATGAGGAATCATAAAGGGCACCACCACGAAAGGACCTCAGCGTGAGTGCAATCCATTCTGGCACAGTATCATTTAATATCTGGTAGACCGATATTGATACTCGATGAAGAAAGAGAGAGAATCACCACCGTTTTCCAATCCTTCTTTGCATTTCTTTCGCATTTTCAGACGGGTTTTTTAAAAGACTGCAGCACGCTAGGAAATTTCAAGAGTCGACGTCCTATGCCTGGGTCAAATAGTTATGAATACCACATCAAAAAAGAGTTCGCCGAAATAGCGATAATGCGGCCTCTGCAAAATGATGGGAGTATTTCGGCGCATAGAATCCTTAACTACTTAGCCGCATGTTTGCTCCTAGCAGGAATCCGAGAGTGGGCAGGCTATAAGCAGAGATTGACCCCATACTGTTTCAGGCGCGGGTTTGCCAACATGCTAGACAGTAAGTAATTGCATCGATATATTCTTGTTAATAGTTACTTACTTTTAGACAGAGGTTGGAAAACCAGCTCAGCGCAGACAACTGATGGGTCATGGAAGTGACTATATATACAAACATTATGCATCTCCTCATGTCGCGATTGACACCTATGCAATGGCTCAAGGCCGTGCACTAAAAACCTATCTCGTTGGAATGTTGGTATGCATGAGCTCAAAGAAGAATATTGAGGCCCCTCGAAAGCCTGGCTCTCTTCTGACAGACGTTCAAAATCGGTCCGTGGAGATTGACATGAAGCTGTTGCCGAGAGTAAAAAAGACGCACATTCGTCGACAAACGCGGAATGGAGCCTTTCGGCAATAGCGGAACGAATTTTTCGAGGCCGCTGTTGAGAAATATGCTCTTTCCGACGATCGCTCAGGGGAAGATTCAGACCGGGAATCGACTGAGACATGTACGCAGTCACGGTACTTGGAAGCTGTTCTCCGGCATTACATACATCGCCAAACGCTCACTTATATGTTCTTTCATACCAGATAGATTGTTTAACCGTCATGGTTGCGCAATGCTTAGTTTGTTTGGAGAATACCGCTGCATCGTTGTCAGAGCGAAGCAGGCAATTCTACGATACTTTTGAATTGCATAAGCACATGGAGGAACGCCACTCGACAGATGTTTCCTCTATCGAGATCCGTCTCCATTTGACATGCAAAGAACGATGCGATTTGGAAGATGCGTTCTGGGAGCATGCGTACGAAGTCCATGGAATACCGTCCAAGTTGAGTAGGGAGCCGGTTCGCAAATGCAAAGCGCCCGAGGCGATCATACTGTACGAGGACAATGCGGTTTCGGGACATCGGAACTTGTGCGCATCACTATTCTATAGAGATAAATATCTCCCTATGTCTCAAAAGGTCTTGTGGTGTGAGTCTGTCGTAGCAAGACGATCAAACTTACGTGCTCTTGGTCTAGGTAGTACCGCAGTCTCTTGAAGAAGGACGCGAGTGCATAATAAATAGAATGCCTAAAAAAGAGACAATAATGTGTCCTCAGTAGCTGGGCAGGGATTCTTTGAAGTTTTTGAGGACTAGGATGCTGTAGCCATTTTAATTGTAGTTAATATTTTAGATAATAATTGTTTCTGTGGCATCTTAATACAAGAAGTACCAATACACGCAAAGCTTAAGCAGACTAGGAATAGAAGTAATAATATAATGCAGGGAAAAGGGAGATGAGCCCGCTTAAATAAGGCTAAAGTATGTAGAGTGCTTGCTTTGACTTCCTAGAGCTACCTAGATCCTATGTATCACTGCATAAGACATGCAAGGACAGACTACTAAAGTTAAAGAAAGTATACGTTAACTTCTTATAGCATGTAGCTAAAGCATGCAGAAAACTACTAAGGAAGCCGTTTATTTGATTTATGTTCCTCTAGCTGTTTATTTGATTTAATTTCCTCCAACCTGCATACAACTTCTTTAGCTTCCTTACGAAATGTCTCCGTATTTTCGAAATTTGTAGCTACGAAGCCTTCAAGACGATACACTGCTTTTGCAATGTCTCGTACTGCATGACCTTCCCTCTTGTAGAATTCCGTAACTTCTGCAAACACAAGAGTTGAATGTTCCAAAGGCTTAGCTTCGTTGATCTTGCGGAGGACGGTCGGTTGTGTTAGGGTAAATTGCGTAGAGCCGAGGCGATGTGACTTGCTTGCTCGATTTCTATTATCAAGGCGGTCAGTCGACATTCCTCAAATGATAGGATAAATACCGAGGAACTATTTGGCATATTCGCACAGGTTGCAGGAAAGTCCGTGGATGGATGTGATGATGGGTTCGGCCTGCAGGAAGGCAACCTGTGAAGGATTGAGGACGTCTCAGTCTTGTTGGGGTTGCGCACGCATTTACGCTTCCGCTCTCGGCTTGCGACATGAACTCATCTCACATAAGGTATAGAGGAAAGCTTTGATTTCAACAATGGCATGTGGCAGCGACTAGCTTCCGAATGCACATGTGGAGGAAGCAGGAGCAGTTATACACAGATGAATCAGAGAATTAAAATTAGCAAGATCTTAATTTACATAGTACGCTGTTCTTATAATGCTGAATATCTTAGAAGAGACATTATTGTACGACTACTAAGCTTCTTCTACCGCCACTTATAGAGGGGTGACAAAAAGAAAGAGAGTATTTGAAAATTACCTTTTTTAAAACTTTTTATCTAAATAACTAGAAGAGCTAGGACTCCTAGGAGTATGATTTTTTGTGTTTTGAAAAGTGCAGAACTTCCTCTATAAGTTAGGCTACTATTAAACCTGCTTAGTAAGCATGATAGAGAAGATAAAAGACAGTTAAAATAGGATAAAAAAGAGCCTAGATAAACATAGCTACAACTATCTAATAAGCGTATAAAAATCTTAAAAACAAAAATATATAAAACTAGCTTATATAATATTACGTGAGCAAGTTTTTAAGATTAGTGAATAATTTACTTTTAATTGTTAAAGATAGTGGTTGCTGTCGTAATTAAAATAGGTTTTCTAAAAAAGAAAAAAGCAGCTACCCTCTACTACAGAGGGGTAACAAAATAAAAAGATATTAAAAAAGTTATAGTTTTACAATCTTTGTATTTATACAACCAGAAGGACTATACTAAAAAGAGTTAGTGATTTGGGAAGCCAAGATCTTCCTCTTTAAGTTAAACGACTTGGTAAGCTACTTAGTTAGCACGATTGCGCATGTAATCTCGCTTAAAAAGAGATAGAAAAAAAGTAAAAATAGATTTTAGCATAACTTTTTGTATAAACGTGTAAAAATTGCTAAGAAAGAACTAAGTTGAATAAGCTTACGTAAGTATAACTTAAGCGAATTTTAGAGGCTTAAGTTTTTTTTTTTAAGGTATTAAAGGTAGTGGTTGTTGCTATAGTTAAAGTAGGTTTTCTAAAAAAATTAAAAAGCAGCTGCTCTCTACTAATCAGTTATAAAACAACACTAATTAAAACGTGTTTAACAGCAATTGCTAGCCTATAGCTAGTAACAAGATTGCGATAGAGGTAGAGGAGGTAGAGAAGAGTAAAGACACGTACGTTACTGCAGCGGGAGCCTGCAATACTTTATAAAAGCTCTCTACCTACTACTTCTTACCTTTAGGATTTCCTATACTATATAGTACTACATACAAATGACTTGCATACAAACAATATAATGCTTAGACTATCCTTCTCCTCGTTTGACACGAAGACCGATAGCTTATATCAAGTGAAGTTAGACCTTACCATGTCTTATTTACTTAGAGTTTAATTAAAGGGTGAAATAATAGGATTTGCTTACGTAAGCGTTAATTACGTAATAGCTTAGTAATCTTTTTGTATATCAACTTCTCTTATTTATCCTAACTTACTTTTTTTATAGTGCCATCTCTATATCTCGCAATCTTTCTGAATTTGAGCAAGAAGTTGATACTTTATATTTACAAAACAAGCTAATTTCATTAATCAGTAATATACTAGAAAAGTCTTCTACAGATATTACTCATACTCTTTATTAAATTAAACAAAAAAAAGCTTTTTTATCTACTTTTAGACTTAAAAATAGTCGTCCTACAAAGATTTTAAATAAAGCAAAAAGAGTGCTTAATAGAGACCTTGCTAGAAGCCCTAAAAAGACAAATTGACGTCTTTTAAAAGAAAATAGTCTAGAACTTTCTATTAGAAGCTTATAATGCTTTCTAAGAAAAGAGAACTATTCTATTGATATTTCTTAAAAACAGACGCCTTCAGACGCTAAAAAGGCCTATAATCAGTATATTTATGCTAAGCTAATACTTTAAAATCTTAAAAATATAAACTTTAATAAAGTTATGATTTCAGACAAGTCTGCTATTAAGCAGGAGCATAGTGCTAAGACAGAATACTATTAATCACGTTAAAAAAATAGGGTTAGAAGGAATATAGTTTCTACTACTAACACAAGTAAGTTTAAAAAAGGTTTAGTTAACTAACAAAAGACTTTAACAAATCTACTATTTTTCTATTATTTTAGTCTGTTTTTAGCACGTTTACTAATCTAGTTATTGTTGTGGATTGACTTCCGGGCTCATAACCTGTTGTCTACTATCAACTCAGAGGTAGAGGTCTCTGCCTTCTACTTGTTTGTAGTAGACTCAGAGGCAGCCTAATCTAGGCTTATAACCTAGATATTGAGGAGGAGGTGCGGAAGTAGAACGATAAAGAAATAAGAATTAAATAGAGACTAGGGGAAGAGAGTGCTGAACTAACTTATATTATGCAGTTACTTATTGCAATTTGTATTATTCTCTCTTAGTTTCTAACTACAAGCTAAACTACAGTCTATATATATTTGTTACTTATATTCTAAAAAAATCTGTACTTACGCAATAGCTTGCGTAGTAGATAATACAATATCTTGCAATCTTATGTAATCTTACGTAATAGATTGCGTAGTTGCTGTAGATTAATTGATAACAATAATAAGTGGTACTAGTAGCGTAATAGCTTCTAGTAATCAATTAATCGTAGGTTAATTGTAGATTCTAGGTGTAATTTTGAGCACCTGGATTCTGTGGAGAAACAGCTAAGTAGCTTAATCTCCAACAGACACTAATTAAAACGTGTTTAACAGCAATTGCTAGCCTATAGCTAGCAACAAGATTGCAATAGAGATAGAGGAGGAGGGTAAGAACATATACGTTACTACAGTAGGAGCCTGTAATACTTCTTTATAAAAGCTTTTTGCCTACTGCTTCTTACTTTTAGGATTTCTTACACTACACAGTACTGCATACAAACAACTTGTATATAAACAATACAATGCTTAGACTATTTTTCTTCTCTTTTAACACAAAGACTAATAGCTTATATTAAGTAAAGTTAGACCTTACTAAGTTACTATACTAGAAGCTATAGTGGTGGATCACAAAGCCGGCGTTCACCGTCGTTGAGCGGCTACCTCCGTCGGTCGAAAAGGAGCTGGTGGCGATAGTCCCTGTGGTAGTCGAGTTGGTGCAGAGGTCAGAATGTGACTGTGGTCACTCCAACAGTTATAGGTTAAGATATTTCTATCTAAGTTTAGGGAGCGATTTAGTTAGGTAGTAGATTAAAACTAGTAGTAATTAAAAGCCCTTCGATTACTACTCCTTTTAGGTATTTAGACTATATAAAAAAAATTTAATTCCTATAGTAAAACTTACGATAAAAAAAGATAAGTTATATATACATTTTTTCTCTACTTATAGGCTTATTACTTTAGATTTATATTACAAAGCTGCAATCTTTTTTTACATAATAGAAGAACTTACTAACTTCTATATAAGCTGGAAGTTTTAGCAAGATAACGCTAAGATTCATAAAACTCTAGAAGTTTTATCTTAGTTTTCTAGGAATAGGATATCGCTTTTTAAGCATCCTACCTATAGTCCTAATCTAAATCCTATAGAAAACGTGTGGGCTTGGCTAAAAGACGCTTTAGCTAAAAGGCCTATTACTTCTTTAGGTATAGGAAATAATAAGAGAAGTATAGCAGCCTTTAAGGCTACTATAAAGGATGAATGAAGATCAATTACCTTGAAAGGCAGTTAATAATTGTATTCTATTATTACCAAGGCGTTATTTGCATGTAAAAGAAGCTAAAGGCTAGTACACTTAGTATTAGTAAGCTGTTTAAGTTATTTATATTGAAAAAAACCTTTTAAACAAGCTGTATACTATTATCAGATAGTCTATTTTACAATTGCGTTCAAACTAACACACCAAAAAAATAAGCTAGTATTATTTATTATGTGTAATTTATAGCGATTTTCACACCTTTAAAAAAAAAGTTATATTCTTTATTAATCTTAGGTTTTTTTATCTTTATCTTTACTGCGAAAGTTGAGCACAATCGTGCTGACTAAGCAGCTTACTAAGTCGTCTTACTCAAAGAGAAAGATCTTGGCTTTCCAAATAACTAACTCTTTTTAGTATAGCTTTTCTGGTTGTTGAAATATAAAGATTTCAAAACTAAAACTTTTTTAACGTCTTTTTATTTTTGTCACCCCTCTATAAATTAGTGCTATACACAGCTATTATGCTTCAACTAGATATTACATACTTGATTTTAAAGCTCTTACACTTTCTTATAAACTCTAGTAATTAGTATATAAAAGCTGTTGAACAGGTAATTATATAACTTATTAAACAAGATAGGATGCAATTTAACATAGAAACTACAACAGCCTAGACCTACTAATTGCAGGTAATACTTTCTTTGCAGATAATTTAAAAACTAATTAATTATTTTATAAATATATAGCTATCCTCTATAGTAGTCTAATATTTTAGAAGGCGGCTTAGTTAACTACTGTAACTACGTTAACTACTAAAGCTAAGCTACTTGCTCTTAAGCATACTACTAAAGAGGCTATAGCCTTTAAACGCTTTTTTCGCAAGCTGTCTCTTAATTTAAAAGAAGTCTAGACAGTCTAGTATAATAACTAACAAATAATTAAGCTTATAGTAAAAAAAAATCAGTAGATTAGCACTTGTTTAAAATATATAAATTTACAAAATATATAGCTGTAGTAGGAATTTGCTAAAAGATTTTTCTAAGTTAAGTACTTACAAATAGTAATTATACTAGCTAATAAACTAACAAAGTTGCTTAATTAACGATAGTTTAAAAAGTTTAAGTGGTTATTAAATTTTTAGTAAGTAAAGCACTTGATTAAAAGAAATAATAATTAATAAGCAAGAAATTTATATTAAGTAGTAATATTTATATACTAGGCTAAGTTTCTTCTTAATTGCTTAGGAAAAGCAGGAGATTAAAAGCTAAACTAACTAAAAACTAAAAACTAGAACTAAGAATAAGCTTACTAATAAGCATTAAGATTATTATACTTACTAGAATTAATTAGTAAGTCTTGCTTAGCTTTTTAAGCCTTAGCAAGCTTAAGCGCATTATTAGCTATCTTAGCTTAGATAGCTAGAGTCTATAGAGAAGCAGCATAAAGGCGCAAATTTAATATATTACTCTTAAATATAGAATTGTAAGATAATCATTAGCTTACTCTAGCATAATTATGCCTATATAATTAAGTTATATAGTAATAAGGACAATAGTTAGGAACATAATAATATTAAGCATAAAAAGCTAGTATTTTAGAAGCATGCTGTTTTTAAATTTATAATTAACGTAAAGAATACTACTATTACTAATAAAGCTAAAGCTATTATTGCTACAGCTACTATAAATTATAAGCTAGCTGTTAGGTAGGCTATACTATAAGTTAACTAGAATTATATGTAGTATTATAAAGCTTATATTCTTAATTTAAAGCGCTTACTAGAGTAGGAGCAGGTAGTAGGAGCTAAGCAGCAAAACTATAAGACAATATCTCTTAAGCGCGGTAATTTTTAACCAAGAGCTTCTACGCAAAAGGCTTTCTAGTAAACGTAATGCTGCTATTGTACGGGTGTTGGAGTGTATGAAGACATACTGCTACGACGGCAGGAGATTACTAGTGGTTAGATTATGCAAGAACGAGGTTAGTAAGATAATAATCTTATTGTAGGTTGAGTATAAAGATTATTAGTAGAAGAAGAAGCCTATTCTATAGTACAGTACAGGAGCTCAGCTGTAGAGTGCACAGATAATAGTTAGTGTACCCTTTCTGTAAGATACGGAAGAGGCTATATACCTTAAAATTACGTAGTTAAGCACTAACTTAGTGTGCAGTAGGGTATCACCCTATACACTAGCACAAACTTCTCTTTCCTGCAAGCTTAGCCCTATTAAGCTCTTTACTCTTTAGAAAGAAAAAAAAAACTAGCAGAACAAAAAAAACAAAACAAAAGAAACATAATATAATTACTTAGGTCGCTGCCTAGTATTAAGAGATCTTATATCTACGTAGTGGCTATAGAATCTAGGTGTCTAGAGAGCACCTAGATTCTGTAGGCTTAGCAGTTCTCTCTCTACACAATTAACAAGAGCACATCTTTATTATATTACTATCTTTTACTTTTTTAAGCGTTTAGTTTAACAAAGTTCTTAAGCAATAGTTAAAGTGCTTAGTTTAGGTATAAGTGTAGTTGTTGTAATAGTAGTAGAAGCTTAAGTCTTAGATATTAATTAAAAATAACTATAATAAGGCTACCAAGTTAGATTTAAAGGTACTAAGATATTATTTAAGATTACTGTACTTAATTAAAAATAAACACGCAGAAAACACTGCGTAAAAAAAGCATAGTAAGTTTCTTGCTTTTTTTAGAAAACTTAGTGCTTATTAGCTTTTAGGCTAAGTTCTTCTTAAAGGCGCTAGAGAAAATTAGCTTAAAAAAAATTAGTATCTTTTTTATTCTAGTTCCTTGTTATGTGTAGAGGGTTCTTTTTATTATTACAAAAGTATAATTAGTTAAAAAAACCTTAAACAGGATTAGTATAAAATGCGTTTTTCTTTAACCCTACACTACAAGCTTTAAGTTAAGAATTTATTATATAATATAGTTATAATGTTCTTTAATATAATTGTTGATTTATTTCTTAGTAGCATTTTATAGTCTATTATTTAGCTCCTTATAAACAAGAGAATTGTCTTACTTAGCCTATTTTATAAAAGCTTTCTAGATTTAGAATTTGTACTTAATATGCACATTTATAAAGAATAGCTAGTTAATTCCTCTAAACTTGTTAAAATAACTAAAAAGAGTATAAGAAGTAGTAGTAAGGTTATAGTAAGCTTTGTAAATCTCCTTATAAGTTCTTATAGTAGGCACTTTTATTACACTATCTTAGACTATAACAAACTAGAGAAGCACAGTATAGTAGTTGTAAGTAGTTAGCCCAGTAGATTTATAGAGTAGAAAATGTAATAAAATTTAAGTTTGCTTTTTTTTGCAATATTGCTTTGTTTATTAGGCGTTAGAAACTACTTTCTACATATCTTCTAGCTAGTTAGTCTTGTCTTTCTATTCTTTAATAAGACTATTTAACACTTTAATACCTGCATCTTTACGCTACTATAGGTATGCTAGCATATACTTATAGAATTTTAGTAGCATTTTTATGTAGTTGTTTGTGTTTTTATTATTAAATAAAATACTGCCTTAGATTATCTCTACTCTAAGGACTTCTATTATTATACGCTTAAGGTTAAGGTTAATGTGCTTAAAGTATATTTAATTGCCTTTCCTAGCAAACTTAGTGTAGTAAAGGTAGAAAATTAAAGTGTGTTCCTTATAAAGCATTACGTATTATAACTAGTATTCTAGGTCTATATGTATAGCTATTAAATAAGTAAGTAGTACATGTTACGCAACTACTTAAAGTTTAGATTTTTATTCATACGTTATAAATAGAACTTATATATTTTAAAGATTTTTATAATAATGTCTTTTAGATTACTACGCTGTTGCAGCTATATATAGGCGTTAGTAATAATGCTTTCTATGTATTAGAATTCCTCTACCTGTAGTTAAAACTCTAAAGTGTTAATAATCTTATTTTAAGTAGGAATAGAGTAGAGGTTAAGTTAAGTTGACTGGGTCCGCCAAACTCGCTTATTGTTAGCTTGCCCACCGGCAATTGTGCTTATAAGGGGCTCCTCACCTGCGAGGATACCTGTAGGTATTATTGCTTAAAATATATACATGTTATTATTCTAGAGCTATCTCTTACTATTTTTTGTAGTGTGAAGCAAGTACTATTACCTAAAGCTACCCCTTACAGAATAATACTTCTTTCTACAGGCTAATAGTCTAGAGATAGCTCTCTTAACGCAATTTAATACTTAAAGTAATTAGGGAAGTTAGAGCCCTGCTGCATCTAAACTCTCTAATCCCCCTTAAACTCTATTAAGGCCCGCTATACCTAAAAAGCTTAGAGAGCGTACTTAAGGCGCACCTGCAACGCTTAAGAAGCGCATTAATGCTGTAGAGAAGCAATACAATAAACTTTAATCTTTGCAATAATTACAGAAGTTAGAAGAAGAAGTAGCATAACTAGAAGGAGTTAAATAGAAAGAAATCCTAAATATACTAACACTACTAACTATATTATCCTGCGCGCAGAACGCACTTAAAGTAACACCTACTACGCATGCACAACACGTGTTAAAACTTAAAGACTTAGCTAAATACTAAGGCAAAACTCTTAAGAAATATTACAAGTTTACTTATTCCTGCAAAGTAGTGTTTTAGCTACTACTATAAAAATTTAAAAGAGATAATAATAAAGTAATTTAGGCAATACAGTATCTTAGAGCAGATCTTTAAAAGCTTTAGTATACTTACTATAAGCATTCTTTTAAAGTAAAGAGAGAAGTACTAACTTAGGACTACTTTAAGCAATACATGCTTAACTTGCTTTTAAACTTTATTAACTGCAGCCTTAAAGCAGTAACTACGCATACGCACGCTATACAGCAGAAAGACTAAACTATTTAATTATTTGCAACTTATTTTAATATTCTTAAAAATTAACTTCTAATATATACTAAGGTACAAAGGGTCTAGCACCTTTTTACAAAACTAAGGCCTAAACTATAACACGCAATTACTAACTACTATTAAATTTCTATAACTAGAAAAGACCTTATTACGCTTAAATCTACACTTAAGCAGAATTTGCGCAAAGTACTTATTACGCATAATCTGCCCTACTAGAGTACTTTTATAAAAAAAAAAAAAAACACTTCTCTACAGCTACTATACTAGACGCACCTAAGAAGCGTAAAAATAGTAATAAAGTTATATGTTTTAAGTGCTAAAAAAAAAGACACTACGCTAATAAGTACTAAAGCAACAACCTTAACAAGGTCCTAGTTAATATAAACTAGACAAAAAAAAGTTAAGCCTTACTATAAACTTAAAGTTAGTAAAGCGCGTGCTAATAGATATTTTACTAAAAATGCAGCGTATATATTACGCACGTTTAGTAACTAAAGTAAAAAAAAAACTTTAGGTTATTTTAAATTTATAAGTAGATGTTAGCCTTATTAGTTAAAAAACAGCTATAAAGATAAATCTAAAACTTATTTAGAATGCAGAACTTCTTTGCCTAAGTTAAATTAGACCTTAAAGGCAAAACACATACGCAGTATATAAGCTCTAGCTGCACTTAATAAATAATAATAGCATAGAGTGTATTATAGAAGTTACTGCGTATAGAGTAGATAAAGAGAGAGCATTACTACTACTTAGTAACTCTTTCTTAAGCTAGAAAAGCATCTATATTAACTACAGAAGGCAGATGTAGCGTTAAGAATATATAAAAGTAAATATTAACTTAGTAGCTACTAAAGTATTCTTAAAAAATGTAAGACTTATAAATTTAAGAGCTTACTTCTTAAAAGTACTTTAAAGTAATAGCGCATGTATT
Organism: Alternaria gansuensis; assembly: GCA_009289805.1. Classification (NCBI taxonomy): domain Eukaryota; kingdom Fungi; phylum Ascomycota; class Dothideomycetes; order Pleosporales; family Pleosporaceae; genus Alternaria; species Alternaria gansuensis. The sequence continues at coordinate 60,670 of WBOK01000292.1, read as the reverse complement.
AAGCCTAAAGTACACGTACTAAATGTATTTATAGCACAAGTGTAGCGTATACCTAATATATTATAAAATTATGCTAATGTCTTTAACAATAAAGCTACTAAAACTTTTTTATAGCTAAAAAGCTTAGATTACGCAATTTCTATTTAATAAAGAAAAGAACCTCCTTATAGGCCTTTTTATACTTTCTCTTTTTATAAGCTTTAAGTGCTCTATAAATATATTAAAAAAGCACTGCGTAAAAAATAGATTTACTATAGCACTAGCCTTATAGGCGCACTAATACTATTTATACTAAAGAAAGATAGAACTCTTTGCCTTTGCGTAAATTATTAAGGCTTTAACGCTGTTATAATAAAAAATTGTTGCTTACTTCTCCTAATTAGAGAGACACTAGACTGCCTGTTAGGCGCACGCTACTATATAACATTAAATCTTAAAAATGCTTACTATTATTTAAAGATTAAGGCAAGAGATAAGTAGAAGACTGCTTTTAAAATATAATATAGATATTTTAAATATCTTGTTATGCCTTTTAGGCTTATAAATACCTTAGCAAGTTTTTAAGCTTACATTAATAAAGCTTTAAGAGAGTACTTAGATTATATTTACATAATTTATCTAGATAATATCTTTATCTATACTTATAATAATAATATTGCGCTACACTAGCGTGCTGTACGCGCTGCTTTATAAAAAGCAGAGTTATACGTAAATTTTAAGAAGTGTATATTTACTTTAAACAAAGTTTATTTCTTAAAATTTATTATTATAAGAAGCAGCATTTACGCAGATCTAGCGCGCGTTGCTACTATTAAGTAATAGCCTACACCTACTAGTATTAAGGAGCTGCAGTTCTTTCTAAGATTTGCAAATTTTTATTAGCGTTTTATTAAAATCTACGCTGCAGAAATAGCACTTCTTATAAATATTTTAAAAAAGAAATAAGCGTTCTACTAGAATAAAGATATACATGCTGCCTTTATAAGGCTAAAGTAACGCTTTATATATGCGCTTATTCTACGTTACTTTAAAGATACACGTATAATTTATATTAAGATAGATGCTTTAACTTTTGCTATATTAGGCATATTGTCTTAATTATTTAAAAATAAAAAGTAGCATTCTATTGCGTTTTACTTATAAAAACTGCAAAACGCTAAGCTAAACTATAAAGTATATAACTTTAAACTTTTAGCTATTATATAAAGCTTTAAAAAATAGCAGCACTACTTAAAAAGCGCTTAACACACTATTTAAGTGTTAACTAATTATAACAACTTGCGCTCTTTACGCGCTGTATAGAAGCTAAACTAGCGTTAAGCACGCTAAGCTCTATATTTAGAGGCTTTTAATTTTAAAGTTAAATACTGCCTAGAGCGTACAAACTCTGCAGACAGACTATTAAAAAAAGTAAATTATAAATAAAAGAACTTATTGTTAACTTAATTGTTGCCTATACTGCAGAATAAACTTCTAGCAAGAGTAGAGTATAGTAAAATAAAAAGTTTTATAACCTAGCACAGCTAGGAAGGCGCATATAAGACGCATGTAGCTAACATTTATAGAATAAAGAGTATCTAAACTACTAGTGCTATAAGGTGTACACTATGCGTACTACGCTCTCTAGCTAAAGTATTAGTTAGTAGTAAACCTGTAATAGTAGAGTTAGAAGCTTTAATAAATAAACTACACTAGTTATAATAAAGGAACGCCTTTGCTCTACAGCAAGTTGTAGACTTTATGCAAGCAACACGCACTTAAAATAGTAGCAGCACGCAAGTATAGCGCGTTAATAATAAAAAAGTCCTAAAATATAAAGGCAGAATTTATATTCTACTAGAACAAGCTATTAGGCAGGAGATTTTATTATAGAATTATAACACGCGTATAGCAGGTTATTTTAGCACACGTAGAACTTATAAGCTTATTAGTAGGCTATATTACTAGCTAGAGCTAGGCTATAATATTTAGGATTACGTAAAGACCTATATAGTATACTAAAGAAGCAAAGCTTTAAAACACAGTAAATATAGTTAGTTATTATTATTACTAGTTTCTAATAAAATATTTAAGAAAGTAAGCCTTAATTTTATAACAAGGCTACTACTAGCAAAAAATAATAGTTTAAGTTACGTGTTTAATACAATTCTTGTAATTATTAACTACTTTTTAAAAATAGCAATTTATATACCTGCATTAAAAACGTAGGATGTAAAATAGTTTGCAGAATTTTATTTTAAATATATTATTTTAAAGTACAAAATTTAAAAAGGCATTATATTTAATTATAGTTTAATCTTTACTTTAGCGTTTTAAATAAAAATATGCTACTAATTATAAGTAAAGCGTAGGCTAAGTACAGCCTTCTACCTGCAGATAAATAGGCAAACTAAATGCTAGAACTAAACAATAAAGTAATACTTAAAGATATTTGCCTTAAAGAAACAAGACAATTAGGTGTTACTTCTACTAACTACATAATTTGCATACAATAACTCTATCTATAAATTAACAAAGATAATACTTTTTTACGTAGTATACAGTAAGTATCTATTACTTATATTGCCTTCTAAGGACAGCAGGCTAAAAGAGAAGGTACTAGACGCTATAAATAGAGTGCAGCGCATGCACAGCGCATATGCAATAGTAAAAAAATACCTCTTAGCAGTATAAGAATATTAATACTAATACTACAACAAAAAACACAAACTAAAAATCTTCTACTAAAAAGACTTAGTTTACTTTAGTATAAAGAACATTAACTTAGCCTACTAACTTAATAAAAAGCTTTCTAGTAAGTTTATAGAACTATTCTAAGTGCAAGAAGTAGTAGGAACGTAGGCTTATTAACTATAACTACTACTTTACTATTATATTTATAATGTTTTCTACGTCTTCTTACTAGAACAATAAGAATTACGCAGTAGTTAAGAAAATAATACTTAGGCACTAGAAATAAGCCCTAAGAGTAAAGAGATTTAGGAGGTTAAAAAAATATTAAAAAAATAGGTTAAGAATAGCTAGCTAGAGTATTAGCTGCAATAAAAAGGCTATAATAAATTATAGAATACCTAGACTCTAGCATTGCAGTTTAAAAATATAGAAGAACTAATTAAGGAATATAAGCATAATTAAAGATTATTACGTTTTAAGCGTGCTAAAAAAACATACTAAACATTATTATTGCGCACCTAGGGCGCAAATTAGGTATTTAAATAAACAAAACTATAAGTATAAAAATAATTTACCCTTACTTATTATTAAAAAATTTTTTACTACTAGCACAAACTTTATTATTACTACTTATATTATTACTACTACTTTTATTACTACTGTTATGCGCGCTACCTGCGCCTAGACTACGCCTAAAAAGCAGCATATTATTATTGCCTAAGCTCTTATTATTATCCTTATTATTATTAGTAGGACTAGCAATTCTAGCTGCATAACTAGCAATTAATTTAAAAGCAGCTGCTATATAGCGCTACTCTACTAAAATTAAGCTTAAGTAGTAAGGCAAAGTTATTAGCACCTAAGTAAGAACTCTTAAAAGAGTACTAGTATACGCAGCAACGCAGCAGCAGTTAAAAAGCTTAAAGTTAAATTAGTGCTAGCATTACGTAAGCTTAACGCTAGCAGCAATAATAATAAAGTTAGTTTTTAGAATATTAGTATTAGTAACTATAGTATTAAAACAAGTATAAAGATAGTATAAATAATTTAAATACTTATTAAGCGCTTTAGGAACTTATTTAGATTAGCTAAAGCACAGTTAATAAAATAAAAAAACTTACTTTAGTATAACTGCTATAGTTGCCTTTAGCACAATAGTTATAATAATAATGCTTAGTTTTTTTATAAATTTTTTTTATTTAGCAATATTTTATGCGTAGCGCAGGCAAGTTGTATATAAAGTAATAAAATTAGCAGCTTTATTAAGTACACTAAACTTGTATAGCTAAGCATCTTATAAGTAGAACTTTTTAATATACTTAGAATTTAGATAGTAAACTATAATAAAGATTAAAGCTTATTATTTAGTTACGTAGTAAGTACGTTAAAGTTACGTGTTAAATATGTTAATTAAAACAAGAATTATAAAGAATATACTAGAAAATTTCTTTATTACTGCAGCAAACATTACCTTGCATAAACTACCTATAATAATTATACACTCTTACCTTTACTTCTAAAAAATTTTAAGAAATAAATAACAAATTTAAAAGTTACTACAATAACGCTATAAAGACTTAAGCTTAAAGCTTGTTACGCGCCTAAACTACAGGTAATACACGTTTTAAGAGCACTTAAGCTATAAGTAACACGCGCTTTTTACTAAAACATCCTTATATAGTCTAGAGAGTTAACTTAAGGCTGTTAGGACGCTAGACTAGAGAGGGAGGCTCTGTTACAGATAGTTGCGTATTGACTAGGTCCGCCAAACTCGCTTATTGTTAGCTTGCCTACTAGCAATTGTGCTTATAAGGGGCTTCTTACCTGCGAGGTATTATTGCTTAAAATATACACATGTTATTATTCTAGAGCTATCTCTTACTATCTTCTGTAGTGTGAAGCAAGTACTATTGCCTGAAGCCACCCCTTACAAAGATAGTTAATATTAGTAGCTTAGTAGATTCTTATCTTGCTTAGTTAGGCAATATTTGCTAGTAAAGAGCTTAGAAATAATAAAATTAGATTAGAATTTCTGCTAACAGCTTTATCTTATGTATAGTAAGAGTAGATACTTATTAAGTATATTAGAAGGTATAGCTCTCTTAAATAGACTTATAACACTTGCAGCAGTATGCTTATTAATAAAGTATACTTAATTATACAATAAGTTATTAAAGTTATACAGTTATCTAATGTTAACCTTTTGATTCTATTTCTTAATAACCTTATGCAATAGTACTTGCTTCACACTACAGAAGATAGTAAGAGATAGCTCTAGAATAATAACGTGTGTATATTTTAAGCAATAATACCTGCTGGTATCCTTGCAGGTAAGGAGCCCTTTATAAGCACAATTGCAGGTAGGCAAGCTAACGATAAGCAAGTTTAGCGGACTTAGTTAACACGCAACTATCCGTGACAGAGCCTCCCCCTCTAGTCTAGCGTCCTAACAGCCTTAAATTAACTCTCTAGACTGTATAAAGATAGTTTAGTAAGGAGCGCGTGTTACTTACAGCTTAGGTGCTCTTAAGACGCGTGTTACCTGCAGTTTAGGCGCGTGACGAGCTTTAGGCTTAAGTCTTTATAGCGTTGTTGTAGTAACCTTTAAATTTGTTGTTTGTTTCTTAAAATTTTTAGAGGTGAAGGTAAGAGTGTGTAATTGTTGTAGGTAGTCTATGCAAGGTAATGTTTGCTGCAGTAATAAAGAAATTTTCTAGTATATTCTTTGTAATCCTTGTCTTAATTAACACATTTAACACGCAACTCTAACGCACTTACTACGTAACTAAACAACAAGCTCTAATCTTTATTATAGTCTACTATCTAAATTTTAAGTATATTAAGAAATCCTACTTATAAGATACTTAGCTGTATAAGTTTAGCGTGCTTAAAAAAGCTGTTAATTTTATTGCCTTGTATGTGACCTGCCTGCGTTACGTACAGAACATTGCTAAGCAAAAGAAGATTTGCAGAAAGACTAAGCATTGTTGTTACGACTATTGTGCTAAAGGCAACTGTAGCAGTTATACTAAGGTAAGTCTTTTTGTTTTATTTACTGCGCTTTAGCTAATCTAAATAGGTTCCTAAAGCGCTTAATAGGCGTTTAAATTGTCTATACTAACTTTGCTTTTGTTTTAATACTGCGGTTACTAATGCTAATATTTTGAGGACTAACCTTGCTATTATTGCTGCTAGCGTTAAACTTGCGTGATGCTAGCGCTAATTTAACCTTAAGCTCTCTAACTGCTGCTATGTTGCTGCGCACACTAGTACTCTGTTAGGAGTACCTACTTAGGTGCTGACGTCCTTGCCTTATTTTTTAAGCTTGATCTTAGTAGAGCAGCGCTGTATGGCGGCTGCTCTTAAGTTGATTGCTGGTTATGCAGCTAGGATTGCTAGTCCCGCTAGTGATAATGAGGATGATGATGAGAGCTCGGGTGACGATGACGTGCCGCTTCTCGGGCGCGGTCTAGGCGCAGGTGGCGCGCATGACGGTGGTGCTAGAAGTGGTGGTAATAATATAGGTGGTGATGATGAGGTTTGTGCTAGTAGTAAGGAGATTTTTAATAATAAGTAGGGGTAGATTATTTTTGTACTTGTAGTTTTGTTTGTTTAGATACCTGATTTGCGCCCTAGGTGCGTGACAACAATGTTTAGTATGTTCTTTTAGCGCGCTTAGGACGTGATAATCTTTGTTTGTGCTTATATTCCTTAATTAGTTCTTTTATATTCTTAAACTGCGATGCTAGAGTCTAGGTATTCTATAATTTGTTATAGCTTTTTTATTGCAGCTAATACTCTAGCTAGCTATTCTTAATTTGTTTCCCTAATATCTTTTTAACCTCCTAGATCTCTTCACCCTTAGGACTAATTTTTAGTGCCTAAGTATTGTCTTCTTAACTACTGCGTGATTCCTATTGTTCTAGTAAGGAGACGTAGAAGACATTGTAAATGCGATAGTGAGGTAGTAGTTATAGTTAGTAAGCCTACGTTCTAACTGCTCCTTGTACTTAGAATAGTTCTATAAACTTGCTAGAAAGCTTCTTGCTAGGTTAGTAGGCTAGGTTAATGTTCTTTGTGCTAAGGCGAACTAAGTCTCTTTGGCAGAAGATCTTTAGTTTGTGTTTTTTGTTGTAGTATTAGCGTTAATATTCTTGTGCTGTTAGAAGGTGTTCTCTTGCTGTTGCATGTGCGTTATGCATGCGCTGCACTTTGTTCACGGCATTTAGTACCTCCTCTTCTAGCCTGCTATCTTTAGGAGGTAATGTAAGCAATAGATGCTTGCCGTATACTAGGTAAAAAGGTGTTGTTTTTATTAATTTGTAGATGGAGTTGTTGTATGCGAATTGTGCAGTTGGCAGAAGTAACACTTAATTGTTCTATTTTTTTAAGGCGAATGTCCTTAGGTATTGCTCTATTGTCTAGTTCTGGCGTTTGGTTTGCCTGTCTGTCTATAGGTAGAAGGCTGTGCTTAGCCTGCGCTTTACTTATAATTAGTAGCATATTTTTGTCTAAAATGTGGATGTAAAGATTGAACTGTAATTAGATATAATGCCCTTTTAGATTCTGTATTTTAAAATAATATGTTTAAAATAAAATTCTGCAAACTATTTTATATCCTACGTTTTTAATGCGGGTATGTAGATTGCTATTTTTGAAAAGCGGTTAACAATTATAAGAATTGCATTAAACACGCAACCTAAACTGTTACTAGTAATAGTAATAACTAACTGTATTTGCTGTGTCTTAGAGCCTTGCTTCTTTAGTATACTACACAGGTCTTTACGTAATCCTAAATATTATAGCCTAGCTCTAGCTAGTAATATAGCCTGCTAATGAGCTTATAAGTTCTATGTGCGCTAAAATAACCTGCTATGCGCGTGTTATAATTCTGTAATAGAATCTCCTGCCTGATGGCTTGTTCTAGTGGAATATAAATTCTGCCTTTGTATCTTAGGACTTTTTTGTTGTTAACGCGCTATACTTATACGCTGCTGCTACTTTAAGTGCGTGCTGCTTGCATAGAGTCTGTAACTTACTGCAGGGCAAAGGCGTCCCTTTGTTATAACTAGCGCAGTTTATTTATTAGAGCTTCTAACTCTACTGTTGCAGGTTCGCTACTAACTAATACTCTAGCTAGAGAGTATGGTACGCATAGTGTACACCTTATAGCACTAGCAGTTTAGATACTCTCTGTTCTACAAATGTTAGCTACATGCGTCTTACATGCGCTTTTTTAGCTATGCTAGGTTGTAGAACCTTCTGTTCTACTATGCTCTACTCTTGCTAGAAGTTTGTTCTGCAGTGTAGGCAATAGTTAAGTTAACAATAGGTTCTCCTGTTTGTAATCTGCTCTTTTTAATAGTCTATCTGTAGGGTTTGTACGCCTTAGGTAGTATTTAACTTTGAAATTGAAAGCCCCTAAATATAGAGCCTAGTGTGCTTAATGCTAGTTTAGCTTTTGTACAGCGCGTAAAGAGCGCAGGTTGTTATAATTAGTTAACACCTGTATAGTGTATTAAGCGCCTTCTAGGTAGTGTTGCTATTTCTTAAAACTCTGTATAATAGCTAAAAGTTTAAGGTTGTATACTTTATAGTTTAGCTTAGCGCTTTGTAGTTTTTGTGAGTAAAACGCAATAGAATGCTACTTTTTGTCCTTAAAGAGTTAGGACAATATGCTTAAGATAGCAAAAGTTAAAGCATTTGTTTTAACATAAATTATACGTGTATTTTTAAAGTAACGCAGGATAGGCGCATATATAAAGCGTTACTTTAGCCTTGTAAAGGCAGCATGTGTATTCTTGTTCTAGTAGAACGCCTGTTTCTTTTTTAAGATATTTGTAAGAGGTGCTGTTTCTGCAGCGTAGTTCTTAATAAAACGCTAATAAAAATTTACAAATCCTAAAAAGAACTGTAGCTTCTTGATACTAGTAGGTGTAGGCTATTGCTTAATAGTAGCAACGCGCGCTAGATCTGCACAAATGCCGCTTCTTGTAATAATAAATTTTAAGAAATAAACTTTGTTTAAAGTAAATGTGCACTTTTTAAGATTTATGTATAACTCTGCGCTTTGTAAAGAGTTAAGTACAGCGCGTACGGTATACTAGTGTAGCGTAATGTTGTTGTTGTAGGTGTAGATAAGAATATTATCTAGATAAACTACGCAGATGTAATCTAAGTACTCTTTTAAAGCTTTGTTAATGTAGGCTTAAAAACTTGCTAGGGTATTCGTGAGCCTAAAAAGCATAACAAGATATTTAAAATAGCTGTATTGTGTCCTAAAAGCAGTCTTCTACTTATCTCCTGCCTTAATCCTTAGACAATAGTAGGCGTCTTTAAGATCTAATGTTGTATAGTAGCGTGCGCCTAACAGGCGGTCTAGTGTCTCTCTAATTAGGGGGAGCGGGCAACAATCTTTTATTATAACGGCGTTAAGGCCTTAATAATCCACGCAAAGGCGAAGGGTTCTATTTTTCTTTAGTACAAATAGTATTAGTGCGCCTACGGGGCTAGTGCTATAGCGAATCTATTTTTTACGCAGTGCTTTCTTAATATATTTGTAGAGCACTTAAAGCTTATAAGAAGAGAGAGTATAGAGAGGCCTATAAGGGGGTTCTTTGCCTTGTTGAATAGGGATTGCGTAATCTAAGCTTTTTAGCTGTAGGAGGATTTTGGCAGCTTTGTTGTTAAAGATATTAGCGTAATCTTGCAACGTATTAAGTATACGCTGCACTTGCGCTGTAGATACGTTTAGCACGTGTGCCTTAGGCTTAATGCTTGCGCTGTTACTTTAAAGTACTCCTAGAAAGTAAGTTCTTAAATCTGTAAGTCTTGCGTTTTTTAAGAATACCTTAGTAGCTACTAAGTTAATGTTTGCTTTTGTATATCCCTAACGCTACATCTGCCTTCTGCAGTTAATACAGATGCCTTCCTAGCTTAAAAAAGGGTTGCTAAGTAGTAGTGGTGCTCCCTCTTTGTCTACTCTATACGCAGTAACTTTTGTAATGCGCTCTACGCTATTATTATTTGTTAAGCACAGCTAAAGCTTGTATGCTGCATATATATTTTACCTTTAAGGTCTAATCTAACTTAGGCGGGGAAGTTCTGCATCCTAAATAGGTTTTAAATCTATCTCCACAGCTGTTTTCTAACTAATAAGGCTGACATCTGCTTGTGGATCTAAGATAACCTAGAGTTTCTTTTTTACTTTAGTTGCTAAACGTACGTGACACATGCGCTGCATCTTTAGTAAAATATCTATTAGCACGCGCTTTACTAACTCTAGGTTTGTAGCAAGGCTTAACCTTTTTTTGTCTAGTTTATATTAACTAGGACCTTGTTAGAGTTGCTGCTTCAGCACTTGTTAGCGTAGTGTTCTTTCTTCTAGCACTTAAAGCATGTAATATTATTACTATTTTTACGCTTCTTAGGTGCGTCTGGTGTAGTAGCTGTAAGGGAGTGTTTTTTTCTTTTTTTTGTGAAAGTGCTCTAGTGGGGCGGATTATGCGTAATAGGTGCTTTACGCAAATTCTGTTTAAGTGTAGATTTAAGCGCAATAAGGTCTTCTCTAGTTGCAGGGATTTAATAGTAGTTAGTAATTGCGCGCTGTAGTTTAGGCCTTAGTTTTGTAAAGAGGTGCTAGACTCTTTATGCCTTAGTATATGTTAGGAGTTGATTTTTGAGGACATTAAGATAAGTTGCGAATAATTAGATAGTCTAGTCCTTCTGCTGCATAGCGTGCGCATGCGCGGTTGCTGCTTTAAGGCTGTAGTTAATGGGGTCTAAGAGCAAGTTAAGTATGTATTGCTTAAAGTAGTTCTAAGTTGGCACTTCTCCCTTTGCTTTAAAAGAACGCTTATAGTAAGCATACTAAAGCTCTTGTAGGTCTGCTTTAAGATACTGCATTGCCTAAATTACTTTATTGTTATTCTTTTTAAATTCTTGTGGCAGTAACTGAAACGCTACTTTGCAGGAACGGGTAAACTCGTGATGTTCTTTAAGAGTTTTGCCTTAGTATTTGGCTAGGTCTTTAGGTTTTAGCGCGCGTTGAACATGTGTGGTGGGTGCTGCTTTAGGTGCGTTCCGCGCGCGGGATAATGTAGTTGGTAGTGCTAGTATATTTGGGATTTCTTTTTGTTTAACCTTTTCTAGTTGTGCTACTTCTTCCTCTAACTCCTGTAATTGTTGTAAGAATTGAAGTTTATCGCGTTGCTTCTTTGCAGCGTTAATGCGCTCCTTAAGCGTTGCAGGTGCGCCTTAGGTGCGCTCTCTAGGCTCCTTAGGTGTAGCGGGCCTTAATAGGGTTTGAGGGGGATTGGAGAGTTTAGATGCAGCAGGGCTCTAGCTTCCCTAATTGCCTTAAGTGTTGGATTGCGTTAAGGGAGCTATCTCTAGACTATCGGCCTGTAGGAGGAGGTATTATTCTGTAAGGGGTGGCTTTAGGCAATAGTACTTGCTTCACACTATAGAAGATAGTGAGAGATGGCTCTAGAATAATAACGTGTGTATATTTTAAGTAATAATACCTGCCGGTATCCTTGCAGGTGAGGAGCCCCTTATAAGCACAATTGCAGGTGGGCAAGCTAATAATAAGCGAGTTTGGCGGACCCAGTCAACACGCAACCATCCGTGACACCTTAATATAATTAAAATTTATAATTAGCTTTTTTGCGTAGATACGCTTAAGTATTTTAAAAAATACTTAAGTAGGATTTATGTAGTAGTATTTTATTTTAAAAATTTTAGTTTCTTAGTTTATTATGTTAGGCTCTTTATTTACGTAAGTAGCATTATTAAGCTTAGTGTCTAGTTATATAGCTACTTATTAGTATGCTAGTATTGCCTTTAGAGCATAAGAGCTTAGTAAAGGCAGCAGAGCAAGAACTAGTTAGTTACTAGTCCTAGCCTTTACACGTTCTACCTAAATATTAGCAGCATTACGCCTTTGTTGTGTAACAGTGTTTCTACTTATAGGTTTAAATACTTTAACTATTACATAATTATTAGCTTTGCTTTCTACTAACATTCCTAAGAATTGCCTTAGTTGCTTAGTTATAATTAATAGACTACAACTCTCTAGAGTGCGGGTCTTAGATGCTATAAAGTTACTATAGCATATAATAGATAAGCTTTAAATAAAGTCCTTTTAAGTTCTACAGCTATTAAGATAAGCACTTTATATATTAAATGCACCTGTACTTCTATTGCCTTATAGTAATCTATGTCCTTAAGAGATTGCGTAAAGTAGACTTAATTAGTTTTAGAGTTTTTAAATATAGCTATGTACTTAAGGATCTTTTGCTAAAAAGCATAGTAAGAGTTGTTGTTCTCTTTATTATTTTTAGCCCTAGCGTTAGGGCGTAGCTTCTATGCGCTATAGTTTATATTGTCTTTTCTAACCTTTACAGCTACAGTAATTTTGCGCAGGTTCTCTTTTTACTATTTACTAATATCTAGAAGTAGTCTTTTGCTATAAAAACTATTTTATATAGCAAAAGCATAAATGTTCTTACATAGCAGCTTAACTGTCGCCTAGTCTACTAGTAATACATAGTGTTCTTTTTCTTAGTTCTTTAAGTTAAAATAGTATAATGCTACTGCATTAAGAAAGTAAGTAGTATCCTTAAAATCTATATATTATAGTACAAAAGCTATGTTTATGAATTTTTAGTAGTTAAGTAATATGCAAAGTATATTAATGCTAACACATTCTTTAACAAATCTTGTTGCTAGTTTCTTTACTTTTAAAACTGCATTGCTTAAGTTTTTAGCCTTTCTGTCTTGCGACAAGAATACTGCACTAATAATAAAATAGAATTTCTAGAAACCTTGAATACTACTACATTTGTTTATAAGTCTAGGAAGTTAAGTACAAAAATTGCCTACTTCTAAAACAACCTTAAAGATTACGTTAAATTAGTAAAAAGTACTATTAAACTATTAGTTTATAATAATGCGCTGTTGCTATAAAGTGATTAAAAAGATCTTGTCTACTAAAGTTAAAATATTAATTACTTTAATGCTATTGCTAAGTTTTATAAGCTTTAGTACCTTGTTTTAATGCTAAACAATTTTAGAGGTGTAGTCTATAATATAGTCTTTTTTTTAGGATTACTTTTAGGCCTTTAAAGACTCTTAATAAATCTCGTGTCTAATGCAGTTGCTACTGTAGCTGCTTACCTTAAGCCTTGTCTAACAGAGGCTAAGATATTACTTAAGCAGGTTAGTTAGTAGTATATATTTTATTTTTAGCCTCTATTTAACTACGGAAAGAGATATTGCTGTAATTATTGTCTTGAAAAGTTAATATTTAAGTAGAAAGGAAGTAAAGTTAGTGTAAAAAAAAAGTTAATTAGTTAACAAAGTTGTAGTTTAACTTTAGGTGTAGTAGTAGTATACTACTAGCATGCAGGTAAAGATAAAGGTAAACAGAGTCTATATCGCGCTAAAATAAGCAGGTTTTATAATAGAAATAGTTGCTATAATTAGCTATTACTTTGCAAATACAAGAAATTAGGTGTAGTGTTAGTGTAGTAGTAAGGTATTATAAGTCTATATATTCTAAGTACTTACTACACACCTAGAATCTATAGAATATGCAGCCTGTACTTAAATCTTACATAGAAAATTAGTAAATAAGCAGCTAAAAGTAAAGGCAGACACTAATAGTATAGCATCTCCTCCTTTTTCTAAAAATATAAGCTATCTAATAGTTTAGAGGTTGCTAGCTGTAGTGTTGTTTATAACTACTTAAAATTAGCGAGAGCGTGCTCTAGGTTAGCGTTAATCTCTTAATTAATTACAAAAAGCTCCTTAGTAATCTAATTAGCAAGCTTATTAGAAAGAAAACGCTAGAAATTAAGTGTTCTAAAGTAGTGTACATAGTTCTTAAATGTAGTAGACTTGGAAACCTTTTAGTTAATCTTGCCTTGCCCTAGATTTTTAACAACAAAGTATTCATAACCTAGCGCAAATTGTTTTTAATTAAAAACTTCTATTAGTTTGTTGTAACGTAGTTTTTCTAGTAGACAGTTAAGTTTAGTAAGTACACTAATGCGTTAGTTAGTAGCTTTCCTAATATAAGTGATGCTACAAGTGCTAGAATTAGCAATATCTATTACTAGTAAAACAAGTGTCTACAAGTAGGCTAATAGTAGCTAGTTATATACAAGTAATAATTTACTTAAAGTTTTATAAGTTATCTGTTTTAGTAAAGGAAAAACAGTTAGGCTAAAGAAGTTATACTTATCTTAAAAAGCATTATTTATGTGTTTTAGTAACGGCGGCTGCTCTTGTTAAAACTCTTTAAAAGCTAGAAAGTTAGCGCTAATACTATTACTATTTGCGAGGTGCTAAAGATCTAAGATTAAAAAATATAAGATAATAGCACCTTTCTAGCATTAAGCCTTAGGTAATATATTTTGTACGCTGTCTATATCTCCTGCTGCTAATAGTAGAAGCTAGAGCTTGTAAAGCCTTTTGTCTTTAGCAATTTCGCTAGCGTTAAGTTAATATAGCCTTTAGTCTTAAAAGCTAATACTGTATACTTATAGCAACTTAGCTAGGCTAACTAGCGCCACTTCTCTCTAGTAAAAAAGCCTACAACAGTAAACCTCTACTAGCTACTATATAAAATAACGTATTCCTTAAGCTAGTTTTGCGTAACACTAGGTTTAAGGTTAAGGCTAGCAATAGCACTAAGAGCTATAAAACGTGCTGTGCTATCTATAGTATAGCACTAACAATAAATTATTATTAGCAGCTCTTACTTATCTTTATTCTACTAGTGTTTTAGGTCTGATTTAAGTATTTGTAGTGCTACTAATAATTTAAAATTGCTAAGCTTAGTATATTGTAGTACGCTATTATTTGTATTACAGAAAGTTACTATGCTAAGTTCTTTATGCTCGCGGCTTAGGTAGCGTCCTGCGCGCACTAGAAGGGTAGTTCGCTGTTTTAATATTAAAAAGACTAGTAGTTATAGGCTAATCTATAAAAAACAAGTAAGGATTTGGTTATAGTAGTGTGCTTCTAAGTACGTAGTTCTAAGGTAGCTGTAGAAGGCATTAGGTTAATGTTGCCTTCTAGCTTATTTCTAAATTCCTAGTCTAAAAAGGCCATTTTTTAAAAAAGATACTTATTTTTGCTTTTAGCTATTATTGTTATCGCTCCTACTAAAAACGCTTACATCTTAGCTTCTACTAAATTATGCGGCTCTTGTAGTACTATAGTAATTATAGTTTCTGTTGCTAGTTCTTAGCGCATTACGCTAGTGCTTGCTACCTTCTATATATATCTTATTACTATAAAACTGTAAACAGTTACTGCTTTAAGAGTTGTTAGTTGTAATTAACTAAGTAAGCTAGCTTGTTTAATTGCAATATATAAGGCTTAAAATTAGCTAAAGTTAGAAAAAAGAAAGCTATAGTCTATCTAAAGAGCTTTTGTCTTTAAGGCAACTAGTTCTAGACGCACAAGACTTTTAGAATTATGTTTTATTGCTAAGAAAGCTAATAAGAAAGCGTTTGTTGTAATATAAACGCGGTGTCGCGTATTAAGGTGTAGTAGATCTATAGAATCTAGGTACTCCTAGCACACCTAGAATCTGTAGAATAGACAGCTAATATCTGCATTTAATATAAGAAATCTGTAAATAAATAGCTAAAGGCGAAAGTAGACACTAATAGCATAGCATCTCCTTTCCTTTCTAAAAGTATAAGCTGTTTAGTAGCCTATTAGTTGCTAGTTGCAGTAGTTTTAGAATTAAAGTCTAAGCTTCTAAAGTCTTATATATATATAATACTCTTCTTCTATAAAACGCTTAGTAATACTAACTTAAGAGTAAAAATTATCTCTTATTGCAGGAGGTAGAGATAATTGTAACTTAGTAAGTAGCTTAAGTAAGTCTAGAGAAATAGAAATATTTACTGTTAGGCTAGTTAGTTCCTAATACTTAAAATCTTATAGTTTTATATTTCTTTAATTTTCCTCTATAATATCCTGCATGTATTATTATTGAAAAAGCTTTAATTGCTAGCTAAGTGTTGTGTGTAGAAAGCGTGTGCTATTAAGGTCTTTAAGGCGGTAGGTTCCTTTGTTAAGTTTAGCGTTATAAATATAATATAGTTCTAACTACCTTATATCTAGCTTGCAGTCTTAAGACATATTAATTTCTTAAACTAATTTGTAAAGAAGAACCACGTCTCTTAGCTGTTTATTCTTATGTTATATTTCTTTAGTATTATTTTAGTATTTCTTCTTAGCAGCTCTTATGCAATTAGTACAAGCAACAGCATTTTTAGTAAACTAATTTTTAAGATTTAACTATATTACTTGCATTGTAAGTAATTGTGCATAATTCATTACTTCTTTAAATAAAAGCGTTTGCTATATAAGTAGTGCAAGCTTAATAGAAAGTACTAGGTTCTGCTTTAAAACTAGTTAGTATAGCAAGTAACTTATCTATTCTTATATAGAAATCCTATCTACAAGAAGAACTATAAGCAAGTTCTTAACTTAAAGTCCTAGTAGCTTTATAAAAGCATTTATAATTAGTTTATGTCTACTTTTAATCTTTTTTATAGCTTAACAATTATGTCTAAATAATTGGACTTAGTTAATTTTGTACGTTTTAATAGATGTAAGACTACTTTAGCAAAGTTAAGTCCTCTATTAACTATAAGTTTGCAGGGAGCTTTTATGAAGAAGTATTGCAGGCTCCTGCTGCGGTAACGTATGTGTCCTTACCCTCCTCCTCCATATCCATCGCAATCTTGTTGCCAGACATAGGCTGGCAATCGCTGTTAAACACGTTTTAATTAGTGTCGTTTTTTAGTACCTTTAGCAAATTTTTTTAACCTTAATTTTTGCTTAGTGGTCTGAGCTTCTCTGCTCCGAGCGCTTAGCGCGTGGACCTTATCTACCCACCGTTCGAATCTCGTTGACTACACACAATCTTTTTTTTAAGTAGAGGGTAGCTGCTTTTCACTTTTTTTAGAAACCCTATTTTGACTACAACAACAACTACCACCTTTGACACCTTAAAAATAAATTAACTATAAGTTTACGTGCTATGGTTTATTTACATATAATGTCTTTATATATAAATTCTGCAATTATCTTAGACTAGTTGTTTAATAGCGCTTTTGCTTTAAGCTAGCTGCTAAAGTAGTTTTTCATAATTATAAAAAACTTCTTCCTAAAACACTAAAGTATATATACTACATTAATAGCAACAGTTTTCTAAATAGCAAAACTATAACTATTAGTAAGTATATTAACTTTCTTCTTACAAAAATGCAGTTAATAGTCTAAGCAAGTTGCTTGTTTTTTTTGCACTTACTTATATATTCTTTTCTACTAATATTGCTGCGCGAGTATAGAGTATACCGCATTAACTTCTTAGTATCTAATTTAGGTGTACACATTTTATACTGTAGCTATTCTTAAATCTAAATTATCTACAACCTGTTAGATTACAATATTCTTAGACGTCTTTCTAAATAATATACTAGTTTATATAAAAAAGTTTAATGCTTGCTTTTTTTACGCCTGTAGTTTTTATAGTTCTATTCTCTTAAAAGTCTAAAAGTTAACTAAAAACTAAGCATATTGTTCTAATATCTTAAAGAACTTTTAACAAAGTATCTTAGCTTATTCTACTAGTACTAGTGCATTTATATTTCTAATTGTATTTATTTTTAAGGTGTTAAAGGTGGTGGTTGTTGTTGTAGTCAAAATAGGGTTTCTAAAAAAAAGTGAAAAGCAGCTACTTTCTACTAATTAGTCGCAAAAGTCAAAAAAAAGATTATATATAGTTAATAAGATTTAAATAGTAGGTAGATAAGGTCTACGCGCTAAGCGCTTAGAGCAGAAAAGCTTAAACTACTAAGCGAAGGTACTAAAAAACAACACTAATTAAAACGTGTTTAACAGTAATTGCTAGCCTATAGCTAGCAACAAGATTGCGATAGAGATAAAGAAGAAGAGTAAAAATACATACGTTACTACAGCAGGAGCCTGCAATACTTCTTTATAAAAGCTTTCTACCTGCTGCTTTTTACCTTTAGGATTCTTTATACTACATAGTACTGCATACAAACAACTTGCATATAAATAATATAATACTTAGATAGTTCTTCTCTCTTTTTAATATAATAGCTTATATTAAGTAAAGTTAAACCTTACTAAGTTACTATACTAGAAGCTATAGTAGTAAATTACAAAGCTAGCGTTTACTATTGTTAAGTAGCTACCTTTATTAGTTAAAAAGAAGCTAGTAGCAATAGTTCTTGTAGTAGTTAAGTTAGTGTAGAGGTTAAAATATAACTATAGTTAAGACATTTTTAATGCGTCTAGTATTATAGATGTTAAAGTTACAACAAAGACTATAAAAGGCTAGTTTAGCTAGTATACTATATATACTGCGCATGTTAATAGTCTAAGTATAGTAAAAGTATATTACTCTAGCAATCTCTTCCTGCGCAAATATAACTTTAGCAAAAAGACTTAAAAGTAGCTTTATAAAAAGTAAAAGTATATATTAAAATAGCTATTAAGTAGCTAAAATAAACTAATAAGCAAGAGGATTTTGTAAGTTGCCTTTAGGAATAGAAGAGCTATACATAGATAGTAATACTATTGTTGTTTATTTACATCTAAGAATAGGTACTAAACGCCGCAACTATAATACTATTAAAATAGCAACAGAACAATAGAAGTTACAGTTAGCAGTAAATAGTTAGTAGTAAATAGTTATTAGTTAAGAGGGTTAGTTAAAGAGATATTGCGCATCTTTGTTTCTGTTTAAACATACAACACACTAATTGCGTGCTAGCAATACTAAACAAGAAGGCATAAGCCTAGATACCTATTGTTAGCAATAAATCTTTTTTTACTAAAAAGATATCTATAAAATGTGTAGTTACATCAAAAGGTTGTCTTAAAAGGCCGAAGCATTTCTAATTGTATAGTTAATAAACTCTTTTAGGTCCTCTTTAGGTTTAAGAGAAGGCTTCTAATTATTAGCTTTAGGTACCTAGACAATGCATCTGCAATAACATTCTTCTTTCTTAGTATATGCTTAATATTAAAGTTCTATAAAAGGATAGTTAAAATCTACCTATTTATAACTAACCTTAGATTATTAGTTAACAAATAATTTAGTTAAGCAATAAGACTAGTAGCGTTAGTCTTTATAGTAAAGTAAATACTATAAAAATAAGTACAAAACTTCTTAAAAGCCTATAGTATAGCTTTATATTTTAACTTATTAGAGTGCTATTGCCTATCTTGTACTAACTATAAAGTGCTTTTAAACTGTATAAAGTATTATTTGTTGTCTTTCTTAAGTTGCTTTATATAAGCCTCTATACTGTCTTAACTAGTATTAGTTATAAAAAATATTTTATAGTCCTTAGTATTAGTGTAGTCTAGGTTTGTAAGCGTAAGTGTATTATATGTTACTTATTTTAGTGTGTACATCGCTGTGTTTAATATATTTCTTTATTTAAAAAGAGTGTCATCTTGTAGGAGTGTAAACAGGAGTTTAGCGATTTTAGTAAAGTTTTTTACTTATATACAATAGTAGACACATATGCTTATAAATAATTACACTTCTTTCTTATTCTTGCATAGTAGCTAGTTTATAATCTTCTTAACTTTCTTCTAGTTAGAATAGCAACTTTGTAAACTAACCTTATAGCCTACTACCTTAAGTCTTTTTATAAGAAAGTAATACGTCTTTTCTAAAATAGTACTTTTAGCTTCTTTAATATTAGCTAGCACCTTGTCTAGTTGCATAATATATTTGAGAATATAACGTTACACTTCTAATATTAATTTTTCTCCTTTATAATTAGTCTTTAGACCTTCGCATATAATATTCTTACTAAAAGGCATAGTATTAGGCTAGTAGTCTCTTAAGATCTTGATTATAACTTATTAGAATGCTGCTACAAAGTTAGTAGCGCCTATAACTATTATATACAACTATATAAGTTCTACTAGCGTTTAGAATACTGTTATATTTCTACTTTTTAGATGTAGTATAATCTTGTTGTATTCTAAAAATAAGTCTATAAGTAATATAATCTTGCATTCTATAAATCTTTTAGAGAATTTATTAGCTATTAGTAGTAAATTTGCATTTTATATAGTTACTGCATTTATTTTTTGCATATTGCTAATTTATTAAACCCATTATTCTTCTTTAGTACTAGGTGCTATAGATTTTAATACTAACTATTACACAGTTCCTCTGTTCTTTATTTTAGGCAGACATTAACTATATCTACTACTTATAATTCTAATGCTTTTAGAATAGCAAAGCCTTGCACTTGCTAAGCTTTATATAGTATTATCTATATTCTGTATAGTAAGCATATATAAGAATAAAATCTTCCTAATTCATTCAATTGCTATTAGAGAGCTCCTTCTCTATTGAAGAGTATATGTATTAATGTTTTCTTATTTATTAGCTAGAGGAAATCTCTTATATGCAGTTTATTGATTTATTTTTTAGTATAGAAAAGCGGTATATCTTAGTTTAAACAATTAATTATATAGTCTAGTATTAAAAAAATAAATGCTTCTTTAAAAAAGCTGTTGTTTTTTAGCTTTTTTTCTCTAGTCTTCTTATGTAAATTCTATTACTATCTCTTACTAAGAGATATTAACAGGTTAAACTTTCTTATCTACAGTTTTATATATAGTATAGAGATTATAGTGTTGTTAGAAGTTGTTAAGTAGCTTTTCTTGCAATTGTTGCTAGTTAAACTTATACATGATTAAAAATTTGCTAAAACTATAGTTTTTCATAAAGTTTTCTAATTGTCTAACTATTTATATAAAAACCTTGTTTATTTAAACTATTTAATTGTGCTTATTATTTTTTGTGTACAGTATGTTAAAATTACTAAATTTAGTTGTTAAAATTAACTATACAGCTTCCTGTGTGTGCTTTACTGCAGCTGCCTATAGCTTATTATTTATTATATTAGTAATTGCGTATACTTCTATGTTATCTGCTATCTTTCTATCTAATTTGTTGTTAGAAGCTTTATTCCTAATTATCTACACAGAGTAGCTTAGTAATAAATTAGATATAACAAAAACTTCATTCTTAGTACTATTCTTAGAAAGAACTTAGCATATAATTTGTCTAAACATATTAAACTATATTGCTATCCTTGCGTATGCGCACTAAAGTTCTCTTAAAATTACAGATTAAGTAACATTAGCAACAATTTTAAATATAGTTTTAATAGTAACTATTTTTATTTGTATAAGTATATTAAATGCTGTCCTAACAAACAGATTATAAGTTCTATTAGCTAAAGTAATACTAAAAGATAGCTATTCTAGTCTATATTTTATTGTTTTATATAGTATCTTTAATGCCTGTACAGCACTAAGCCTTAGGATACTTATTTATACTTTAGTGTTAATTAAGCACTTTAAAGAGTTATCGTTAATAATAACTTAGTATTCTAGCAGGTTTGTTTAAGCAAAAAACTTGTTTATTTCTTTACTATACTCTTTAGACTTCCTTAGTAAGTATGTTGTCTAGCTTATTAACTTAAAAATTACTTTTCTTATACACTTTATATTGTATTTAAGCAGTTAATTAATATATATTTACTGTACTATAGTATGGGCTTGCAATAGTTAGTAAAATTAGTAAGATTTTATCAGTAGAGTATTCTTAGCCTGTACGCTAGTTTAGCTAATTAGCAGCTAAAATAGATTCTAGGTATACTAAATTACACCTAGATATGTAATTTATTTACTAATTATAATGTTAAGCGTTCCTAAGCTATCTATAATACTAAAATTATTTTCTAAAAAGTTGCGTAGTTATTTCTAAATATTGTTTTACTTTATAAAGTTAAATATAGTAAGCTCTTGCACTTTTTATCTAAGTAGGGCAGTTGCAATATAAGTTTACTAACTTTATATTATCTTTTTTAACTTAAAATCTAAAAGCGTACTTATAAACTTTGTAGCTTTTTTTTTTGCCTTTGTAGTAGGTGCTTCAGATTAGCTAACATATTAATATCTTGCTAAGATAACTGCAGCAGCCTAATAATTAAAAATAGTGTATTATAAAGCTAACTTATAAAAGGTATTTTACTTTATATTTCCTTTTGTATAAACTACATATTCATAAGCTATAAGTTAGGGATTAAAGTATTATTTTAAATTATTTAATTGCTTTCTTAGACGCTTATATTCTTGCTTAGCCTTCTTTGTTTTTTTACTCCTTTATCCTAAACACAATTAATATCTTAGTAAAGAGAAGAGCTTTGTCTCTTTAAGCATGTAGTAGTATTTAACTTAGAAATATTACATAATAAGTTTTGCCTACATTTTAATATAATATTAGTAGCATTATTATTATTAAGCCTATTAACATATTTGTTTGCAGTAAAATTATATAACTATTCTTAGAACTATTAGAACTGCTAAAGAACATTATTATAGTAACTTTAGTTTATTAAGCTAGTTGCTAGGTTTGCTAAACTAGAGGCTTTACCTTTGTACCTGAAGCCTAGTTAAGAGGTTTTACTTATAAACCTTTTAGGTATTACACTAGAGGCTAGCTAATTAAGTACATTATTAGTAATATTATAGAATTCTTAAATCTTTGCCATTAACCATAACAAGACTTAGGTAAGTAGCAGCTATTTTAAGATTCTCTCTAGACGTTTATATAGTAGCCTAAAGTAGTAAGTTCTTTTCTTAGCTATAGTATTTTAGTTAAAACTAACCTACTCTATCCACTTTAGGGCGTAGTATAGCTTACAATCCTTAGGTATATATTCTATAACATTCTATATATTATAAAGAGTATTTAATTTGATATTATTTAAGTATACTATTCTTATCTTGTTTAGAAGTCTTCTTTTTGCATTAGTAATAAAGAAACTATTTTTTCTTTTACTTAAGAGTTTAGCATTTGTTACTTATGTAATAAATTACGTATAATTAAAAGGTTTTTCTAGAAGTTTCTTTGTTGTAAAATAAGCTATAAGCATATTAATAGTTAATAGTTTAATTTTAGGTTGCTTAAAGACTTAATAAGGTCTTTTACTTTTAAGTTAACATCTACTAGTGTACTTATTTTTTTATAAAGTTTACTAATCTTAACTGCTACTTTTTTTACTTTTTTAAGTATAAAGATTACATGCTGGTTAGATAGCATAACTTAGCGCATCTCTACATCCGCATCTTTTTGTTTTAGCTAATAAATCTTTTCTAGTCTTATTATCTTCTTGTAGTAGAATTTAAGACAAGAATACATTAAATTTAGTTTGTACGTATTTTAATTATTACTATTAAGAGTAGTAGGCATGTAGTATATTACTGCCTCTTTGTCTGTTTGTAGTAAACTTTAAAAAAAGAGAATACTTTTTTTTTCTTAAAAGATTTGCTTATTCTAAATATGAGCATTAGTAATAGAATTAAAATAAGTATAGTACTTTACTAAACCTAGCTAGTTTTGTATATATTTATCGATGTAATCTTAAAAGTAAAAGTGTTTACTTATTTTAAAAGTAGTGTCTTTGTTTTTTTACTATTTCTTCATACTTACTTATAACTTAAACTAATCTCTCTTTATATATCTAGGTAAGCATTTTAAAATGCAAGAGAGCGATTAATCTTTGTTACAAAAATAGTCTAGTAGAATAAAGACTCTTATAGTATTATAAATTCCTCTATTATTAGCTTGTCTATTAAAGTCTTCTAGGAATTCTATAACATTTTTCCTAGTGAAAACTAAAGTACTATGTCTTAGTTAAACTATAAACTATACTAAGTTGTGCATAAGTGTAGTTATAGTATTAATAACTAAGCTTAATAGTGTTAATAGTAACTTAAGACTAGTAGTTGTAGGCCTAGTAGAAGAAAGCGTTTTGCTTTCTTATTCTTAACCTAACTTCTAATCCTTCTTTAAAATCTATAGTATAGTAGAACTTATAAAGTTTTTTGTTTAAATAGTTGCTAGTAGTAAGTTGTTAATATAGTAGACAAGGTTTAGTTCTTTAAAAAAACAAAATATTAATTTTTAAAGTTTTTGTAGTAAGTGCTGAATTAGAAATAAGTGTATAGATCTTTGCCTCTTTAGTACCTTAAATTTTGCTAAGTAGGCTTTAATTTATACTTGTACTATTTTCATTATTAGTAACGTCTTTATTTTGCTAAACAAATAATTTAAATTAGCGTTCTAAATTTATTTAGTTATAAGCTTTTAGTCTTATTCTAATTTTTGCTAAACAAAACTTTTACTCTTTATTATTAACGCATGTAAGCTTATCTCTATTTTGCTAGGCAAGTTGCTACTTCTATTTTGCTAAATAGTCTTTAGATTGGCGTTTAAACACATGTAAGACTACTTTTAATTTACTAAATAGTTTACTATTTTTATTTTATTAAATAGACTTTAAGTTAGTATCTATTAACGTATGCTTATTTTATTAGTAGATTTTTGTTTTTCTCTTAGTTGTTTTTGGTGCTAACTTAAGTAACAAAGTTCTTAACGCAGTCTATAGTAAAGGATAATGCTAACCTTCTAAAAGTATATCTAGTAGTAATTCTAAAAATTCTAGTAATTAGTAAAGTTATAAAGTTGTTCTTGCAATAATTATGCACTAGTTCTTTTATACACTAAGTAGTAGAGCCTATCTCTATAGGCTTTGCTATTTGTATAGGTGTTAGAGTGTATAAAGACATACTACTATAAGAGTAGGAGATTACTAGTAGTTAGATTATACAAGAATAAGGTTAGTAAAATAATATCCTTATTGTAGGTTAAGTATAAAGACTATTAGTAGAAGAAGAAGCCTATTCTATAGTACAGTACAGGAGCTTAGCTGTGGAGTGCACGAATAATAGTCGGTGTACCCTTTCTGTAAGATACGGAAGAGGCTATATACCTTAAAATCACGTGGTTGAGCACTAACTTAGTGTGCAGTAGGGTATCACCCTGTGCACCGGCACACTATTAACTTCTTTATAGCGAGTAATAATGTTGCTAAGTAGCTTATTCTTCTTAACTTAGTACTTATAATTGTTCTATCTCTAAAAACTAGTTAGTAGCCTAAGCAAGAAGCTTAAATAATTAAATACTTACCTTTTTATCTTTGTATATAGCTATAAAATAATCAGCAAGATTGTTGTTAACAGTATAGCATATATAGAATAAGTAACTACTACAGTAAATACTACCCTACTACTAGTCTAAACTTAATTAAAGCAGCGCTTAGCGTATAAACTATTAAGTATTTTTTTTATACAGCGCTTACAGAGAGAAACGCAAAGACGTAATAGATTAGTAATAATTTTTAAAAAGCTTATAAGCATCTTCTTTTAAGTAAAAAGAGGCGCGTTGTGCTTTGTAGACAGCTTAATAGGCGTATATAGGCTATTACTGTTGTTATATTGCTATTCCCTTAACTTTGCTTAAGTAGTAATCTACTTTAACTTTTAAATTAGCTTTTAAGTAGTCTTATCCTTACGTTAACTTAATCTATTCGTTAGGCTTTCTTAAAGATTAAAAATTAAATATAGGCTTAATAGCAGACTTAATTTAATAGGCAAGCAGATTGATTATTAAGCAAAGCAACTAGAAGTCTTAAAGTACACATATAGATTTAAAAGCAGAGGCAACAAACTTTTATTATTTTAAAAATTAGCTAGTTGCTAAATTTTATTATGAAATAACATTTAACACGCGTAATAGTTATGCTTAGCACTGTTCTTACGTTGCTAGCGTAGGCTTTCTAAGCAACGCTTATGCTTATTGCTATTAGAGGTAGACTACACTAGAAAGATTAGCAGCTAATCAGTAAGAGAATAGTAAGTAATAAGGCTTACTATATTAACAGTACTAGAGGTGCGTTAAAAATTAGAAAGACTTGGTAATTAATATTGTAGTAAGCCTAAAGGTATTAGAGAGGCAGTAGACGTAATTAGTATTTGTATTAATTACACATAGATTAATTACGCGATATTTAAAATTTACTTAATGTTTTAATATTATAATAGAACTAAGCTGCTTGATTAATTAAAATATGTGGGAGTATTGACACGCGGATCACCCTTTTGATCAGGTGATCCTGGTAAGCTGTTCACGTAACGGCCCCGCTAGCGTCTATATAAACGGGCCAGATCGTTTTATGTCTCTTAGGTAGTTATTTGGACACTTTGTTGTGGCACTTAGTTAATTAATACACTCACTTTCTACTTAGGTAATTAAACAATTACTTCTTCTTAGCTTTAATAGTTATAAGCCTAGCTACTTAATTGTAGTATAAATTTCTACTGCGCAATTAGCAAGCTAGAAGGTTAACTAAATTATTAACTTACTCTTCTCTATTTTCTCTTACAGCACGGCTAGTAGATTGCTGCGGCTACTATACCTCTTACCTACTTAATCATACAATTAACCTCTTACTAATTTGTCCTACAATCTATAAGCTACTATTATTGTTAACACAGCTACTAACTAACTAATTCTGCGTTTACTTTAATAATAACTTATATTGTAATCCTACAGAGCATTTTACTAATATAGACCTCTTTAATACACTACTTATTACTTTAAGAGTAATTCTTAAAGCTTAATTAGACTAGCTAACCTAGTTTGCTCTATTAAGACTGCACTACTTAGAGAAAAGCATCTAGAATTAAGTTAATCTTAATCTCCTAAACGTGCGCTTAATAGATTACTAAAAGCCTTAGTATTCTAAGTTGCCTAAAAATATTAAAAAGCCTGTTGCTCTACTACCTAGCGCAAGCGCTTAAGAACGAGAGGACTATAATATTACTTAACGCAAATACAAGGCTTATACAATTAATGCTAAGTATAAAAAGAATAATTATAATAAGCTAGTTAATAGGTACAAAGTACACACTACTTAATAAATAAAGAAAGTTACTAAAATTAGAAATATTAAAGACTAGATTAGTAAGACTGTACATTTAGACCTACTATTAAACGCCTTAATAAGCATAATTACTTAAAACTTTACTAGTACTTAAGCTTTAGTAAAAATTTTAAAAGAGGATTTTACTCCTACAAATTAGAATACTTAGTATTTAATTAGAGCGTAATACAAATTCTACCTAAATAAGGCTTACTAAGAACAAATAGGCCTTAAGCGTTAGTTTACTAAGTAGCAGCTTTTATATAAATAAGCAACAATCTACTTACTTTTTAAGATTATTAGGCTATTAGTAGTTACTAATTTTTTAGACGCCTTAGGCACTAAGATCGCACTAAACAAGTTACATAAAAAGCGTAATAAGCTGTTATAAGCAATAGTGCTTAGTAGAACTTAATTAACTCTTAATAATTTAAGAAAGATTTTTAGTATTTTATTATAGGATTAGTTAATTACTTTCTTAAAAAGAAAAGAGTATATAGTGTTCTAAACTAGATCTAAATTAAGAATAGCTTAATAATTACTAAATAACTTAAAGTTAAATAAAAGTAGTAAGTAATTATACTTTTACTTTTATAAGCTAAGTAAGCACTTCTAGACACTGCGTAACTACCTTTAACTTTAAACTATAGTTATAGAATTAATACTTACTAATAAGATACTAAATAAATTAATAGACAACAATTAAAAGAAGATTATTAAGTAATAGAATAGCAATAAATAGGTAACTCTATAGACCTAGATTAAGAAAAAAGGCTAGAAGGCTAGCAGTAGCAGATTAGTTACTAATAAACTAAGTAGAGCGTACTCTAGCTTATTAGTTTTAGCACTTATTAACTTAAAAAATTAGTTAAAGAAATTAGTCTAAATATATTTAGCGTAGCCTTTACTTCTTATGCGTTGTCCTTTTATATAATTATAAATTGTAGAGTAGTAGTCTATTTAGTTAATAGCATAATTTAACTAGTACTAGGCACCTATTGCGAATGCGACAAGGACAATATAGTTAAGGCAAGCACTTAATTTATTCTAGTTGCTAGAACAAGAAACAGGCTGCTTAAAAACGTCTTATATAGCAAGGCTAGCCTTAAGATAGCTAATCTTCTACTTACTAATGTTAAATTTGTACTAGGCTTTTACATTAATATTGTCTCTAAAGCACAGCTTAAGTAAGTAGGTATTTAGTACTTAAGATCTAATTATACTATAAAATTTAAAAAATTAAGAAGAATATTATTTTAATTAACTTAGAGTGCTACTTTAATTTCTTATTTATTAAATACAAGCAACTTCTTTATTATATTACTTAACTACTACTAGTAAACGCTATAGCATAATTAAGGAAACTATAGCTGCGCACTAGTAATAAGGATCTATTGTATTAATAATTAGGACACCTAAGATAACAAGCTATTAAAGCTCTAGTCTACTTAGCGCAGAACGTTAAAATTACTAGCAAAAAGCTATTAAAATATAATTACTATATAATAGCTTATGCCTTATAAGTAATTATATAATAACTAAAAAAAAGATTACTTTAACTTTTTTACAAGATTTTATAAAATTTATTTAATTCCTAACTAGCTAACTACTTAAGAGATAAGCACTAATTATTAAAAAAGACTACTTAGGCAAACTGTACAATTATAATATCTAGTTAAAGACACTAAATAATATTATGCTTGTAATTAAAGGCTTTACTGCAAGGATTAAAAGGAAATATTAGTAAAAGATTATAAAAATTTATTAAAAATAATAACACTGCTACACTGCCTTAAAGAAAGTAATTAAAATATAATAAATAGGCAATAAAGAAAGAAATAGTAATTAAAATGCTACTACTATACACTTATAAGCTTAATAGCTTAGTAAAGAAAGTAAGCTAAGAGCTAATTATAAAAGCTATTAAGATGCGCATAAGTGCTAATCTACTAGCTAAGCTTTAGCTAGTAATTATAGATGTAGCGGCTTACTTGCATAGAATAAGCTCTACTAAGATTTATAGCTACTTATCCCCTAACTAGGTGCTTAAAGAATAGTTTAGGAAATATTTCTACTACTATTAACTACTTATAATTAGACATTAGACTACTAATTTACGCCTAGACTAGAGTAGAATGTATGCCTATAGCTACTAAGCCTACCTATTAAATAGAAAGAAGGCAGCTAGGCGTAATTGTTAAAAATTTAAAATTAATTCTCGCGGCTATATTAGTTATTAAGTTAGTTATTAAGCTTCTAATATATACTATATGTAGGTACTTACTGTTAATTAAGTAATTACTACCTATAATGTAACTTTTAATAAATAGCTATTCTATAAAGGAATTTACAAGAAAAAGCTACTAAAAAATTAAGTAATTAAAATTATAAAGATTTTTTATAATAGTAAGCTAGTTAATTTAGAAGACAACTTGCAAGTTTTTCTAGCTTTTTAAGGTAGAGTAGATTAGGAAACATAGCTAACTACTAAAAACTTTAAAAGTAATCTATCTACTATCTTAAGTAGTAAGGAAGGCATGCCTACTAAGTATAAAAGTAAATTAGAAGAAGCTAAGCAAATAGAGTACAAGTCTAGTGCATTATTAAGAATTTGCTTAAATTAATAGCAAGATACTAGTCTTGCTACTCTAGAGCTTACTCTTAAACTAAAGACTTTAGAAAGCAATAACGCAATTAATTATAAAGTATTTAATAGTTAAACAGCAGTGCACTTACTTAAAAAAGCTAACTTATTAATATGTAGAGGTAAAGAGCCTTCTTTATATAAGCTTAACAACTTATTACTAGTTTAATAGTCTAAGCCTAAAGACTTTAACACGCTAGCTAATTATAATAAGAACCTTACTTAGAGCAAGTAAGTTATAGACTATAAATTATTTTATAGTTTAAGATTCTAGGTCTTAGATAGTAGACAGAGTAAGCAATTATAAGCTTAACCTCTACTTACTAAACATAGTGCTAGAATTACTAGCAAAAGCTTAAATTAGCTTATAAATTATTATTTTCTACTACGCAAGCTAGGCGGCGGGCGTAAGTATAACAATACAACCTAAGATCTTAATAACTAACAAAAGAGTAAAAGCATAGGTAGTATTAACGCATCAATTATAAATTATAAATATTTATTATAAATTAATTTTTATAATACCTACCTGCTAGGTTTATAAGCAACTTAGGAAAATTTAGTAAGCTATAATACTTTTAATAATATAGTTATAGCAGCTTTACTTACTAAGCATAAACTAACTATAGAAAATGCTTAACTATATTACAATAATTTACTTAAACTGCTAGAATTATAGAAGTAGTTGCTCTAGTATCTTATAAGAGCTATGTTTAAGGATGCCTATAAGAAATAGATTAATTAGTTAAGTAAAATTAAGACTTAGACTAAAATATTAAAAGAAGAAGCAGATAATTGTTTAATACTTATAAAGTAGGTTTAAATTTATAAGTTTAATTAAAATAGCTTTTTTTCTAAATGCAAGGCGCAGATTGTTGTAAAAAGTAATTTTTAAAAGAAAAACTTTATTAATTTAACATATACTACTACGTTAGCAGCTAGGTCTTTTAGAGCAGTAATAGCTATTGCTGCTAAAAATAATCTAGAAATTAAGCAATATAATGTTATAGGAGCATTTCTAAATACGTTAATTATAGTCAAAAACTTAGTAATTTATAAGATGCTAGATAGCTTTAAGAAGCTAGGTAAGTGCGTATAGCTTAACTGCGCACTTTATAAATTACAAGACTTACTACTATTGTAGTATAAAGAGTTCTTAGAATTACTAAGAGAAATTAAACTAATTACCTTAATAGAGGAGCCCTGCCTGTTCTTTAATTAAGAAAAGAGGATCTTAGTTTTGTTTTATATAGATAATATCCTACTACTCTTCGCAAAAAATTATAAGCAGAGAGCATTAGACCTTTAGTTAAAGATTATAGATAAGTATAAGATATAAGAATAAAGATTAGTTAAATAGTTCCTTAGTATCTAGGTAATTAGAGATTTTAAAAAGCAAACAATTACGCTTGTGTATAATACATACAGAGGGGTGACAAAAAAAAAGAAATCAAAAAAGTTATTATTTTTAAAGCTTTATAATTCTATAAGTAGAAGAGCTATACCATAAAGAGTTAGTGATTTGAAAAGCCAAGAGCTTTCTCTTTGAGATACAATGCTTAGTAAGCCGCTTTATCAGCACGGTTGACCCTGCAATTTCGCTTAAATTAAGAGAGAAAAAAAATTAAAATGAATTTTACTATAACTTTTTTTAGAACGTGTAAAAATTGCTAATAAAAAACTATGTTTAATAAGGTTACGTAAGCAGTATGTAAGCAGGTTATAGAAAGTAGTATCTTAATTACTTTAAGCATAATTAAAGGGTGTTAGAAATAGAGGTTGCGTATACAAGCGCTGATTACGTAATATATTTATAAGCTTAGAGTATAATAAGTTTATTTACTCTTTTTAACTTAGTTTTTCTATTTATTTTTAAGGTATCAAAGGTGGTGGTTGTTGTTGTAGTTAAAATGGGTTTTCTAAAAAAGTGAAAAGCAGCTGCCTTCTACTAATTAGTCGCAAAAGTTAAAAAAAGATTGTGTATAGTTAATAAAATTTAAACAGTAAGTAGATAAGGTTAAAAAACAACACTAATTAAAACGTGTTTAACAGTAATTGCTAGCCTATAGCTAGCAACAAGATTGCGATAGAGGTAGAGAAGGTAGAGGAGGGTAAGGACACGTACGTTACCGCAGCAGGAGCCTACAATACTTTATAAAAGCTCCCTACCTGCTACTTCTTACCTTTAGGATTTCTTACACTATATAGTACTGCATATAAATAACTTGCATACAAATAATACAATGCTTAGATTATTCTTCTTTTTATTTAATATAAAGACTAATAGCTTATATTAAGTAAAATTAGACCTTACTAGGTTACTATACAAGAAGCTATAGTAGTAAATTACAAAGCCCGCGTTTACTTTTATTAAGTAGCCTCCCTAGTTAGTTAAAAAGAAGCTGTTAGTAGTAGCTTTTATAGTTATTAGGTAGACGTAGAGGTTAAATTCTATTATTTATTAACACTTTATTAATATATTTAGTATTATAAATATTAAAGTTAAAATAGAAGTTGTAAAAAGCTTATTTAGTAGTAAGTTTATTAAATACGTTGCGCATATTAATAGTCTAAGTGCAGTAATAGTATGTTATTTTACTAATTTCTTCCTGCGCAAATGCAACCTTAGTAAAGAAACTTTATAGTAGCTTTATAAAGAGTAAGAGCGTGTTAAAATAGCTATTAAGTAGCTAGGACAAACTAACAAGCAGGAGGATTTTGTAAGTTGCCTCTAAAGATAGGAGAGCTATACTTAAATAGTAATGCTGTTGTTATATGTTTACATCTAAGTATAGGCGCATGCTAGAAACGCTGCAACTGCAACACTGCTAGGATAGCAACAGAGATAACAGAAGTTGCGGTTATTAGTAAATAGTTATTAGTTAAAATAGTTAGTTAGAGAGATATCGCGCATCTTTGTTTCTGTCTAAACATGCTAGAGCGACACACTAATTACGTACCACTGTTGTTAGCAATAAATCCTTTTTTACTAAAAAGGTGTCTACAAAATGTGTGGTCACATTAAAAGGTTGTCTTAAAAGGCCGAAGCCATTAGTTTTTCTATAGCATCTTCTTTATAGCTTATAGTTTATCCTATTTTAGATAGTATAGTAATAGTATATATATATTATATAAGCTTATTACCTTAAAAAGTAACATACTAAAGAATCTTTTCAAAAGTATTAGTAAGTACATTTAGTTAAATTATATAAGAAAAGAAGCCTTTTTACCTCTTTTTGCGCTCAAACTAGGCTGTTGTACTAAGATCTTTTACAATATTTAAAAACTACTTAATATAAACCTTATTAAAATTACTAGAAAATTAACAAAAAACTTAAAAAAGAAAAATAAATATATATTTCTTATAAAAATCTTATAGAACTTGCTTAAACAAGATATCTATATTAGAAAAGATTTAAATAAAAAGCTCTCTTTAAACACAAGAGAGACTTTATAATTTTTATAATTATACTTGTTCTATATTAATATAAGTTAACTATTAAGTACTGTTATAATGCTAAAGTAATAGGATATTTAACATAACAAAATAACAATAATATACGAAAGTTAGATTCTACTAAAAGTATTTAATAGTTATACTTTACACTAGCTATAGTAATACTAAGCTACTAGGGAAGCTATAGGTTAGCTTACTAAGTGTTAGTAAGCTATTTTATAATATTATCGACATAAATCTTAAAAATATGCCTTTAATTATAACTAGGTAGTTCTTTATAGTACTACTCTAAAACTCTTACAATTAAGAGATTAACTAGTCTTGTTTAATAATTCATAATTTCTAGCAATTTTTATACGTTTAAAAAAAAGTAATACGGAAATTTATTTTAATCTTTTTTTCTCTCTTGATTTAGGCGGAATTGCAGAGGCGGGCGTGCTGACTAAGCAGCTTACTAAGCAATGTAGCTTAAAGAAGAAGTTCTTGGCTTTTCAAATCACTAACTCTTTATGGTATAGCTCTTCTACTTCTAGAATTATAAAGCTTCAAAAATAATAACTTTTTTGATTACTTTCTTTTTTGTTACCCCTCTGTATTACTTAAAGTAGTTTTAAGTTAGTACTTTTTTTTTTGCTTTAAAAAAATACTTATAGTAGGAATACTAAAGCTTTTAAAAGTTTACTTTAAGATACTATATTACTTAAAATTCTTTATTTTTATTTTCTTTAAACTCTTATAGTAGTAGCTAAAATGCTACTCTATAAAAATAAGTAAACTTATAATATTTTTTAAAAGTTTTACTTTAGTATTTAGCTAAGTTTTTAAGTTTTAACGTACGTTATATATACGTAGTACGTAGTACTTTAGGTGCGTTTCTTACGTAAAATAATATAGTTAGTACTATTAGTATATTTAAAATTCCTTCTTATTTAGCTCCTTCTAGTTATGCTACTTTTTTTTCTAACTCTTATAATTATTATAAAAATTAAAGTTTATAGTGTTATTTTTTTATAGTATTAATACGCTCTTTAAGTGTTATAGGTACGCTTTAAGTATGCTTTTTAGGCTTTTTAACTATAGCGGGCCTTAATAAGGCTTAAAAGAGGTTAAAAAGTTTAAATATAGTAGAGCTCTAGCTTCTCTAATTACCTTAAGTGTTAGATTACGTTAAAGAAGCTATCTCTAGACTATTAGCCTGTAGGAGAGGTATTATTCTATAAGGGGTAGCTTTAGGCAATAGTACTTGCTTTACACTACAGAAGATAGTAGGAGATAGCTCTAAAATAATAACGTGTATATATTTTAAGTAATAATACCTGCAGGTATTCTTATAGGTAAGGAGCCACTTATAAGCACAATTGCAGGTGGGCAAGCTAACGATAAGCGAGCTTGGCGGGTCTAGCCAACACGCAACCATCCGTAACAGTAAGGCAGGCCTCTATCTCTAGCTACACACTTTAAAGTGTATAGAACTACTATAAGATATATAGTAGTAAGTAGATAAAGCCTGTGTCCTTATAAATACTTTATAAAAGCTCTCTGCCTGCTGCTTTTTACCTTTAGGATTTCCTACACCACATAGTACCGTATACGAACAACTTGTCTAATAGGTTATAAGCCTTAGAGATTTAATCCGCAGCAATAGCAATATGCTAAGAATGCTTTAAAACATTATAACTAATACTATTTTTAAATTTAATTTCAAAAACAGCTTTTTATCTACTTTAAAGCCTAAACTAAGCTGTTTTACTAAGATATCTATAAGAGTTAGCAAAATACTTAACAAAATCTGTTCGTAAATGTCTGCTAAATAAAATTAATGATGTTTAAAATAAAGAAATATTAAGTTTTTAATAGAATACGTACTATACTGCTTAAAAGAATTTACTACTTTATTAATATTTGCAAGTAAAAGTTCTCTATAAACTCTATAAAAAAGTTTATAGATATTGTTTACAGAGGGGTGACAAAAAAAAAGAAATCAAAAAAGTTATAGTTTTCAAAGCTTTATATTTTAGTTTATTTTTAAGGTATCAAAGGTAGTGGTTGTTGTTGTAGTCAAAATAGAGTTTCTAAAAAAAGTAAAAAGCAGCTACCCTCTACTAATTAGTCGCAAAAGTCAAAAAAAAGATTGTGTATAGTTAACAAGATTTAAACAGTAAGTAGATAAAGTCTACGCGCTAAGCGCTTAGAGTAGAAAAGCTTAGACTACTAAGCAAAAATTAAGGTTAAAAAAATTTACTAAAAGTACTAAAAAACAACACTAATTAAAACGTGTTTAATAGCAATTGCTAGCTTATAGCTAGCAACAAGATTACAATAGAGATAAAGGAGAAAAGTAAAAACACATACGTTACTATAGCAGAAGCCTACAATACTTCTTTATAAAAGCTCTCTACCTACTGCTTCTTACTTTTAGGATTTCTTACACTACATAGTACTACATATAAATAACTTGTATACAAATAATACAATGCTTAGACTATTCTTCTCTTTTTTTAATACAAAGACTAATAGCTTACATTAAGTAAAGTTAAACTTTACTAAGTTACTATACTAGAAGCTATAGTAGTAGATTACAAAGCCAGCGTTTACTGTTGTTAAGCGGCCACCTCTATTAGTTAAAAAGAAGCTAGTAGCGATAGTCCCTGTAGTAGTTAAGTTAGTGCAGAAGTCAGAATGTAACTGTAGTTAAGACATCTTCAATGCGTCTAGTGTTATAGATGTTAAGGTTACAACAAGGACTATAAAAGGCTAGTTTAGCTAGTACACTATATACACTGTACATGTTAATAGTCTAGGTGCAGTAAAGGTGTATCACTTCGGCAATCTCCTCCTGCGCAAATGCAACCTTAGCAAAGAGACTTAGGAGTGATTTAATAAAAGGATAAAAAAATAGGGGTTGCTTACGTAAGCACTAATTACGTAATAACTTAATAAAAATATAGTATATTTACTCCTCGTGTTTATTCTAACTTTCTATCTTTATATTATCTCCTTTATAGCTCGCAATCTCTTTTAATTTAAACAACAAGTTTATACTTTATATTTACATAACATATCTATCTCTTCTATTAGTAATATAGTAGAAAAGCTTTCTAAAAGTATTTACAATACTCTTTATTAAATTAAACGCGTACAACGCTTTCTAAAAAAGGAGAACTATTCTACTTATATTTCTTAAAAAAAGACGCCTTTAGATACTAAAAAAGCTTATAATTATCACATTTACGCTAAGCAAACACTTAAAAACATTAAAAATATAAACTTTTATAAAGTTATATTTTTAAACAAGTCTGCTATTAAGCGTAGGCACAGTGCTAGGACAGAATACTAAAAAACAAAGCACAATAATAAAATAAGAAAAAAAATTGTTTTTACAATAAATATAAGTAAGTTTTAAAAAACTCTAATTATTAAATAATAAATTATATTATATTTATAATGTTTTTATTATTTTAATCTATTTTTAGAATACTTACTAATCTAGTTATAAGTTAAGATATTTCTATTTAAGTTTAGAGTACAATTTAGATAGGTAGAAAATCTAAACTAGTAGTAGTTAAAAGCCCTTTAATTACTACTCTTTTTAAGACCTGCGATAAAAAAAGGTAAGTTATATATACTTTATTTTTCTATTTAGAGGCTTATTACTCTATATTTAAATTATAAAGTTAAAGTTTTTTTCTATATATTTAAGCAACCTACTAACTTCTATATAAGCTAGAAGTTTTAGCAAGATAACGCCAAAATTTATAAAACTGCAGAAGTTTTATCTTAGTTTTCTAGAAATAAGATATTACTTTTTAAGCATCCTGCTTATAGTCCTAATTTGCTTCACACCACAGAAGATAGTAAGAGATAGCTCTAGAATAATAACGTGTGTATATTTTAAGCAATAATACCTGCTAGTATCCTTACAGGTAAGGAGCCCCTTATAAGCACAATTGCTAGTGGACAAGCTAACAATAAGCAAGTTTGGCAGACCTAGTCAACACGCAACTATCCGTGACAAAGCCTCCCCCTCTAGTCTAGCGTCCTAACAGCCTTAAGTTAACTCTCTAGACTATATAAGGATATTTTAGTAAAGAGCGCGTGTTACTTATAGCTTAGGTGCTCTTAAAACACATATTACTTATAGTTTAAGCGCATAACAAGCTTTAAGCTTAAGTCTTTATAGCGTTATTATAGTAACCTTTAAATTTGTTGTTTATTTTTTAAAATTTTTAGAGGTAAAAGTAAAAGTATATAATTATTGTAAGTAGTTTATGCAAAGTAATGTTTACTAATAAGTTTAGCATACTTAATAAAGCTACTAATCTTATTACTTTATATATAACTTGCCTACGCTGCGCACAAAACATTACTAAATAAAAAAAAATTTATAAAAAAACTAAGCATTATTATTATAACTATTATACTAAAGGCAACTATAGTAGTTGTACTAAAGTAAGTCTTTTTATTTTATTAACTGCGCTTTAGCTAATTTAAATAAGTTCTTAAAGCACTTAATAGGCGTTTAAATTATTTATACTATTTTTATGCTTATTTTAATACTGTAGTTACTAATGCTAATATTCTAAAAACTAACTTTACTATTATTACTACTAGTATTAAGCTTACGCAATGCTAGCGCTAATTTAACTTTAAGCTTTTTAACTACTGCTACGTTACTGCGTATACTAGTACTTTTTTAAGAGTTTTTACTTAGGTGCTAATAACTTTACTTTATTACTTAAGCTTAATTTTAGTAAAGTAGCGCTATATAGCAGCTACTTTTAAATTAATTGCTAGTTATACAGCTAGGATTGCTAGTCCTACTAATAATAATAAAGATAATAATAAGAGCTTAGGCGACAACAACGTGCTGCTTTTTAGGCATAGTCTAAGCGCAGGTAGCGCGCATAATAGTAGTAATAAAAGTAGTAGTAATAATATAAGTAGTAATAATAAAGTTTGTGCTAGTAGTAAGAAGATTTTTAATAATAAGTAAGAGTAAATTATTTTTATACTTATAGTTTTGTTTATTTAAATACCTAATTTGCGCCCTAAGTGCATAACAATAATATTTAGTATATTCTTCTAGCGCACTTAGGACGTAATAATCTTTAATTATACTTATATTTCTTAATTAGTTCTTTTATATCCTTAAACTGTAATACTAAAGTCTAGGTATTTTATAATTTGTTATAGCTTTTTTATTGCAGCTAATACTTTAGCTAGCTATTTTTAACTTATTTCTTTAATATTTTTTTAACTTCCTAAATCTCTTTACTCTTAAGGCTAATTTCTAGTGCCTAAGTATTATTTTCTTAACTACTGCGTAATTCCTATTATTCTAGTAAGGAGACGTAGAAAATATTATAAATATAATAGTAAGGTAGTAGTTATAGTTAATAAGCCTATATTCTTACTACTTTTTACACTTAGAATAGTCCTATAAACTTGCTAAAAAGCTTCTTATTAAGTTAGTAGGCTAAGTTAATATTCTTTATACTAAAGCAAACTAAGTTTTTTTAGTAGAAGATTTTTAGTTTATGTTTTTTATTATAGTATTAGTATTAATATTCTTATACTACTAAGAAGTATTTTCTTACTATTGTACGTGCGCTATGCATGCGCTGCACTCTATTTATAGCGTTTAGTACCTTCTCTTTTAGCCTACTATTCTTAAAAGGCAACATAAGCAATAGATGCTTGCTGTATACTACGTAAAAAGGTGTTATTTTTATTAATTTATAGATAGAGTTGTTGTATGCAAATTATATAGTTAGTAAAAGTAATACCTAATTATCTTATTTCTCTAAGGCGAATGTCCTTAAGTATTACTTTATTATTTAGTTCTAGTATTTAGTTTACTTATTTGTCTGTAGGTAGAAGGCTGTGCTTAGCCTACACTTTACTTATAATTAGTAGTATATTTCTATCTAAAATACTAAAGTAAAAATTAAACTATAATTAGATATAATACCCTTTTAGATTTTATATTTTAAAATAATATATTTAAAATAAGATTCTATAAACTATTTTGCATTTTATATTTTTAATATAAGTATGTAAATTACTATCTTTAAAAAGTAGTTAATAATTACAAAGATTATATTAAATACATAACTTAAACTATTGTTTTTTACTAGTAGCAGCCTTGTTACAAAATTAAAGCTTACTTCTTTAAATATTTTATTAGGAACTAGTAATAGTAATAACTAACTATATTTGCTGTATTTTAGAGCCTTACTCTAGTATACTATATAGGTCTTTACGTAATTCTAAATATTATAGCCTAGCTCTAGCTAGTAATATAGCCTACTAATAAGCTTATAAGTCCTATGTGCGCTAAAATAACCTACTATATGCGTGTTATAATTTTATAATAGAATTTCCTGCCTAATAGCTTGTTCTAGTAGAATATAAATTCTACTTTTATATTTTAAGACTTCTTTATTGTTAACGCGCTATACTTGCGCGCTACTACTATTTTAAGTACGTACTACTTATATAGAGTTTACAACCTGCTGTAGAACAAAAGCGTCTCTTTATTATAACTAGCGCAGTTTATTTATTAGAGCTTCTAACTCTACTATTGTAAGTTTGCTACTAACTAATACTTTAGCTAAAGAGCGTAGTACGCATAGTGTACACTTTATAGTACTAGTAGTTTAAATACTCTTTATTCTGCAAATATTAGCTACATACGTTTTATATACGCCTTTCTAGCTATGCTAAGTTGTAAAACCTTCTATTTTACTATACTCTACCCTTACTAGAAGTTTGTTCTGCAGTGTAGGCAATAGTTAAGTTAATAACAAGTTCTTCTGTTTGTAATTTACTCTTTTTAATAGTCTGTCCGTAGGGTTTGTACGCCCTAGGCAGTATTTAACTTGAAAATTAAAAGCCCCTAAATATAGAGCCTAGCGTGCTTAACACTAGTTTAGCTTCTATATAGCGCGTAAAGAGCGCAGGTTGTTATAATTAGTTAACACCTAAATAGTATGTTAAGCACCTTTTAAGTAGTGCTGCTATTTTTTAAAGCTTTATATAATAGCTAAAAGTTTAAAGTTATATACTTTATAGTTTAGCTTAGCATTTTGTAGTTTTTGTAAGTAAAACGTAATAAGATGCTACTTTATATCCTTAAATAATTAAGACAATATACTTAATATAGCAAAAGTTAAAGTATTTATCTTAATACAAATTATACGTGTATTTTTAAAGTAACATAGAATAAGCGCATATATAAAGTATTACTTTAGCTTTATAAAAGCAGTATATATATCTTTATTCTAGTAAAACACCTGTTTTTCTTTTAGAATATCTATAAGAGATACTGTTTCTATAGCGTAGTTCTTAATAAAACGCTAATAAAAATTTACAAATTTTAAAAAAGACTACAGCTTCTTAATACTAGTAGGTGTAGGCTATTGCTTAATAGTAGCAACGCGCGCTAGATTTACGCAAATACTACTTTTTATAATAATAAATTTTAAAAAATAAACTTTGTTAAAAGCAAATATATACTTCTTAAAATTTATGTATAACTCTACTTTTTATAAAAAGTTAAGTACAGCGCGTACAGTATGCTAGTGTAGCGCAATATTATTATTATAAGTATAGATAAAGATATTATCTAAATAAACTATATAAATATAATCTAAGTACCCTCTTAAAGCTTTATTAATGTAGGCTTGAAAACTTATTAAGGCATTTGTAAGCCTAAAAAGTATAATAAGATATTTAAAATGTCTATATTATATCCTAAAAGTAGTTTTCTACTTATCTCCTGCCTTAATTCTTAAATAATAGTAAGCGTCTTTAAGATCTAATATTGTGTAGTAGCGTACGCCTAACAGGCGGTCTAGTATTTCTCTAATTAGGGGGAGTAGGCAATAATTTTTTATTATAATAGCGTTAAGGCCTTAATAATCTACGCAAAAGTAAAAAGTTTTATTTTTCTTTAGTACAAATAGTATTAGTGCGCTTATAAGGCTAGTGCTATAGTAAATTTATTTTTTATATAGTGCTTTTTTAATATATTTGCAAAGCACTTAAAACTTATAAAAAAAAAAAGTATAAAAAAGCTTATAAAGAGGTTCTTTTCCTTATTAAATAGAGATTACGTAATTTAAGCTTTTTAGCTATAAAAAAGTTTTAGCAGCTTTATTATTAAAAATATTAATATAATCTTGCAATATATTAAGTATGCGCTATACTTATACTATAGATACGTTTAGTACGTATGCCTTAGGCTTAATACATGCGCTATTACTTTAAAGTACTTTTAGAAAGTAAGCTTTTAAATTTGTAAGTCTTACGTTCTTTAAAAATACTTTAGTAGCTACTAAGTTAATGTTTGCCTTTATATATCTTTAACGCTACATCTGCCTTCTATAGTTAATATAAATACTTTTTTAGCTTAAGAGAAAGTTACTAAGTAGTAGTAGTGCTTTTTTTTTATTTACTCTATACGCAGTAACTTTTGTAATGCGCTTTATACTATTATTATTTATTAAGCGTAGCTAAAGCTTATATACTATATATATATTTTGCCTTTAAAGTCTAATTTAACTTAAGCAAAGAAGTTCTGTATTTTAAATAAGTTTTAGATTTATTTTTATAGCTATTTTTTAACTAATAAGGCTAACATCTACTTGTAAATTTAAAATAACTTAAAGTTTCTTTTTTACTTTAGTTGCTAAACGTGCGTAACACATGCGCTGCATTTTTAGTAAAATATTTATTAGCACGCGCCTTACTAACTCTAAGTTTATAGTAAGGCTTAACTTTTTTTTATCTAGTTTATATTAACTAAGACTTTATTAAAGTTGTTACTTTAGCACTTATTAGCGTAGTGTTCTTTTTTCTAGCACTTAAAATATATAATATTATTACTATTTTTACGCTTCTTAAGTGCGTCTAGTATAGTAGCTATAAAAAAGTATTTTTTTTTTCTTTGTAAAAGTGCTTTAGTAGAGCAGATTATGTATAATAAGTGCTTTGCGCAAATTCTGCTTAAGTATAGATTTAAGCGTAATAAGGTCTTCTTTAGTTATAAGAATTTAATAGTAGTTAGTAATTATGTACTATAGTTTAAGCTTTAGTTTTATAAAAAGGTGCTAGACTCTTTGTACCTTAGTATATGTTAGAAGTTAATTTTTAAAAATATTAAAATAAGTTATAAATAATTAGACAGTCTAGTTCTTCTACTGCATAGCATATATATACACAGTTACTACTTTAAAGCTACAGTTAATAAAGTCTAAAAGTAAGTTAAGTATATATTACTTAAAGTAGTTTTAAGTTAACACTTCTTTCTTTACTTTAAAAGAACGCTTATAGTAAGTATACTAAAGCTTTTAAAGATCTACTCTAAGATACTGCATTACTTAAATTACTTTATTATTATTTTTTTTAAATTCTTATAGTAGTAGCTAAAACACTACTTTGTAAGAATAAGTAAACTTGCAATATTCCTTAAAAGTTTTACCTTAGTATTTAGCTAAGTTTTTAAGTTTTAACGCGCGTTACGCATACGTAGTAAGTGTTGCTTTAAATACGTTCTACGCGTAAAATAATATAGTTAGTAGTATTAGTATATTTAGGATTTCTTTTTATTTAACCTCTTCTAGTTATACTACTTTTTTTTTTAACTCTTGTAATTATTGTAAAAATTAAAGTTTATTACGTTACTTCTCTACAGCGTTAATGCGCTCCTTAAGTATTATAAGTACGCCTTAGGTACGCTCTTTAGGCTTCTTAAGTATAGCAGGCCTTAATAAGGTTTAAGAGGAATTAAAGAGTTTAAATACAGCAGGGCTTTAACTTCCCTAATTACCTTAAGTATTAGATCGCGTTAAAGGAGCTATCTCTAGACTATTAGCTTATAGGAGGAGGTATTATTCTGTAAGAGGTGGCTTTAGGCTCTAGAATAATAACGTGTGTATATTTTAAGCAATAATACCTGCTAGTATCCTTGCAGGTGAGGAGCCCCTTATAAGCACAATTGCCAGTAGGCAAGCTAACGATAAGCGAGTTTGGCGGACCTAGTCAACACGCAACCATCCGTGACACTAATCTAAATCCTATAGAAAATGTGTAGGCTTTGCTAAAAAACGCTTTAGCTAAAAGGCCTATTACTTCTTTAGGTATAGGAAATAATAAAAGAAGTATAGCAGCCTTAAAGGCTGCTATAAAAGAAGAATAGGATTAATTACCTTAAAAGGCGATTAATAATTGTAATCTATTATTATTAAGGCGTTATTTGCAAGTAAAAGAAGCTAAAGGCTAGTACACTAAGTTTTAGTATGCTATTGTAGTTATTTATAAAGAAAAAATAATTTTACAATTACCTTTAAACTTATACATAAAGAAGATTAGCTTGTCTTATCTATTATATGTAAATTATAGCGATTTTTACACATTTAAAAAAAAATTATGTTGTAATATATTCCTAAGTTTTTAAGCCAATATTTTCACTGCAAAGATTGAGAGCAATTATGCTGACTAAGCAGCTTACTAAGCAGCCTTTCCTAAAGAAGAGGTTCTTGGCTTTTCAAATCACTAATTCTTTTTAGTATAGCCCTTGTAGTTATGGAGATATAAACTTTTGAAAACTATAACTTTTTTAATTTCTTTTTTTTGTCACCCCTCTGTATATACTAAGTAAGACATAATAAAACTAGAGAATATAGGCTTACATTAAGTTTAATACTAATATAAGTTTAATATGAAGTATTTTTATAGCACTAACATATGATAGTTATTAACATAATAAGAGGCTAATAGTAAAAATAAGTTGGTTTTTATAGAAAATATAAAATAATTAAGGTTTATTATAACTAAAGTACTGTTTAGCTACTATAGACTCTAAGAATAAGTACACTAAGTGTTAGTAAGCTATTTTAATTTATTATTTAGAAAAAACGTTAAAACAAGCTTTCTATAATTACTTAATAGTTTATTCTGCATCTTCCTTAAAACCTATACACTAGAGAGATAAATCAAATTTATTTGAGATGTATAATATACAGCAGTATTTACATGTTTAGAAAAAAACTTATACTAAAATCTTTTTTTTTCCTTTTATGTTCGACGAGATTGCAGGCGCAATTGTGCTGATTAAGTAGCTTACTAAGCAGACTATCTTAAAGAGGAAGCTCTTGGCTCTCTAAGTCACTAACCCTTTTAGGTATAGCTTTCTTAGTTGTAGAAATATAAAGGCTCAAAAAAAACCCCTTTTT
The DNA here is from genome assembly GCA_009289805.1 of Alternaria gansuensis. NCBI lineage: Eukaryota > Fungi > Ascomycota > Dothideomycetes > Pleosporales > Pleosporaceae > Alternaria > Alternaria gansuensis. Next base: position 16,732 of record WBOK01000292.1, on the reverse strand, counting down.
TGACATCTTTTTTTTTGTCACTCCTCTGTAGTTATAGTAAGTTGTGCTAACGCTAGTCCTCTAGCTAGGTTTTTTCTACTCAAAACTAGTGCGCGCAAACGCTAAATTAAAACACTCGTAAAATTCAAAAGTACAGTAAACGCGCAAGCCTTAATATAGTAATACACTAAAATATCTTACTATAATAGTATTCATAAGGGGCTCCACAGCCTTATTTTTCTAATCGCGACTTTTTGTTAGAGTGGCTCACATGGTGACCTGGCTCACATGGCGCACGGGCACTGTAGCATACGGGAAAGGCCCCACTACCTGTACAACGTTCCACCTAGGAATCTATCTAGGGATATCGTCTATGAGATCCTGCAAGTCGAGATGGCCACCCCACGGTACCTTCCCATTCACCGCCGCCTTGAGACCAAAGCTATCAATCCTGAAAACGTTGATAGTGTCCACAAAGGGACCGTCGTTATCCACATTGCTCGCCAGGTCTTCTCCATCACGCGTGATCATCTCCGTGCTACCCACAGTGTTCAGGTTGTAGAGACTGATGTCATGCGAGTTCCGGTCCCCTTCGATCGACAGGATGCGCGACTGGCACACAGCACCTGCGCCAGCCTGCGAGCAAGCCGTTGAGTAATTGTCGAAGAAAGAGTATAGTCCAACTCCGTAGCCGATAATATTGTTGCTCTGGAGAATACGCAAACCCCAGCCTGATGCTGTGTTGGGCGATGTTGTGTTTGTTCCATTCGAGGGCGATGTTGAGTTTGTTCCATTCGAGGGCAATATTGAGTTTGTTCGATTCGTAGGCGGTGCCGTAAAGACGGGATCGAACAGCGCTGGATTGGTTGGAAAGGGAATGCGCGCATCGGGGTTGGGCTGGTAGTAGGCGGTTTCGGTTTGGATTTGGCCCATGAAGATGTTCCGGGTGTCGACAAATTGGTACTCGTAGAGAACGTGATGTTCGACTGCTGTGCCGTATCTATTTAAATGTTAGTTACTGCTAGATATAAAAAACCGACAATCTCAAGACTTACAGCCATAATTGCCCCCTGGAGCTCTCAATAAGTAGACCACGACCGGCGTAAATAGTAATTTGAGTGTTATTGTTCCGCGCATCATCCAGATCGTGATCAGCAGTCCAGAGCCAGTTATTCTCCATGTACAGTCCTGTGCCAAACTTGGTGACGTGCATCGACATGTAAGCTGCAATGCATTTCTCCAGCAAGTTGTCTGACGTAATCCGAAGATCGGGTGTCTTCTCACACTGCTCGGTTTGCAAGTCTGATCCCGCGAATCCTCCAATACGTGTGTGTACATCCCAAAGGCCAGCGGGCTCGCCAATGTAGGTACCAAGATTGTACTCAATCAGAATGGCACCGGCTTGCTGACCTTTTGTGCTGACAAACAGGTCAGAAAGCTCGACTCGGCCTTGTTCACCTGGATGGGCGATTTGCACGACTGGCTTGGGAAGGTCCATGTCGTTGAAGTAGGGACCAGAAGAAAGGATGACAGAGGCGAGAGCTTCTCCAACAATGGTGACACCGGGGGGAATGTAGATTGTACAGGTAACTAGGTAGAAACCCGCATCCAGGAAGAGAATCTTATCTTCAGCCTTGGCTTGTAGGATTGCAGCGTTAAGAGCATCAGTATCGTCGGTTCGGCCATCTCCAGTAACGCCAAGGTCGCGAGCGCTAAGGAACTGTGATAGAGGAACCTCACCATACTGAGGCTTCGAGCGCTCGTAGTATTTACCTTCCGCATCCAATAACTCTGCCGGTCGCTTAGTGGAGGCGATAGGGCCTCGTGCCTTGACAGGACCATTGGGAAGGTATCGATGTCCATCAGCCCAAGCGTCAATGACAAAAGAACCGGAAGATCCCGCCAAATAGGTTTCATTTGGACCAAGTATAGCAGTACCAACATTGTCGAGTTTGACATTCTCCAGATACAGGGATCCAGCACCATCAGGCTTAGAGTTGGCAGTCCTGGGGGTAATGATACCAATCGGGGTGTTGTTGATCTCGCTGTCAAAAAAGGTAATGGATCCCACGGTAGCCGCTGAGGGACCACCAGAAGACATGTTCAATCCAACTCTGCAGTTGTTGATAGAGACCGACTTGTACGTCCAGCCCCAGTCCCAGATTTGCTCAATAGCAGTGTTGACATTGTTGAACGTAAGGTTGCGAGTGGTGAACTGTTGGTTTCCGACGCTGAACCCCTTGTTGCCTCCGTTGAAGACGAGGTCAGTCATGAAACCACCGGATCCTTCTTCAACAAAAAGACCTTGGTGCTGTGTTCCATTGTCGGCGTTCATGTTGAACACAACGTTCTGGATACTGGTCGTCTGTGCAGTTGGCCAATGGATCCCAGTAGCTGAGAAATTAGCTGGAAGATGTGTCATGTCAAGGACAAGGTTGCGAATTTGGCGGAAGAATGTGTTTGTAGACCCAAATCCAGTGTGACCAACTCGGTTTCCAACGCCGAGGTATGGAGAGCCATCGATCAATCCCAGGCCACCTGTAGAGGAGAAGTTGGAAGCAGCCTTGATAGTAGGAGGACAGTTCGGGTTTCCGATGATCTTAAAAGAGTCAGTCAAGATCATATACAAAAAGGCTCACATCTCCTGACTGAAGCCCAACACACAAAGTCTGCCCTAAAGGTATGCACTATATCTTATATCCATACGATATCTAGGTATAAAACAGTATATGCCTCTAGGGTAAGTAATGTGTATCAAGAGAAGCCTTGAAAGAACGAGCTTTTTCGCACGTGTTTGGGTCCATACCTGAGTGTAGTAATAAACGATGAGACTTTTCGAGATCGAGTACGTCCCATCAGGAAAGTACAGAATGGCAGGCTCGTTAGTAGAGCTCTCGCAGAATCCAGGGGCACATCGATTTCCTTCTGTAATCGCTTTCTGAATGGCGGCAGTATCATCAGTGACTCCGTCACCGACCGCGCCATAAGACTTGACATTTCGGAAGACGGTATAATTACTTGGGTTTGGATTGAAGCTAGCAACGCCCTGGTGCTTGATGTCTTCTAGCCAATATGGAGCGCATGAAGAGTTCTGATAGGCGTATTGACGAGGCTTCACGTGTGAGTGGGGTTGGCGGTTCGCAAAGTGTAGGTTAGATATTCTATGGGCATAGCCGTTGGTGGAAGGAGCGGACAGCGCGAGTGCGCAAGTGGAATACAATCCCAACACAATGGGGGATATTGGAAACAACATATTAGTAAGAAACAGCGGGAAAAGCGAGCGACAGGAAGGTAAGCAAAGGAAGTTAAAGAAGGGCGAAACTTCCTGTACACCACATATTAATACATCAATGCGGAAGCTGACTCCCCGTAATGGCTGTCATAGGGCCGATCGAGTCAGATCGGGCTTACTATGGTAGAACCGCGAAGCATATCGCGTACATGTTGACGGCATGCTCCTGGCACTTGGTTCAACGGTTCGCGAAGCCCCATCACAGCGCGAGCTAGCCCTATGTTGACTTTCGCATTGAAAGCATGGTCTGTTTTGGAGTGATTGACGTGTGAGGTGCGATCCTGCACAATGAATCGATGGTGCTACCACGTGCTGGGGATGACATGCGGCCGTGGTGACGAGCACAACACTACCGAGGCTCACCGCCCGACGCGCACCACCTCGTAACGCGCGGCCAGCCAAATAACACCTCAACTTCAACACGCGATAACTCCACCAAAATAGATAGGATTGAGGCTGCGCTTGCAGCTATAGATGTGCTATCACCTAGAGAAAATATTAATTATACTTAGATCTTAAAAGAGTACAGTGTTGTGCAATCTACTCTTACCTAAAGACACTAAAGCAGATTCACCTTGCGCAGCCTTAAGTATTAAAATTAACAGGCTATCTACCTACAGTAAGAGGAGAAGCTCCTACGCTATATTTAACTGCTTACTAAGCAAGGCCTTCTACTTACACAAGCTATAATTAGGAATTTCGCCTTATAGATTACTTAGACGGAGCTAAAAGTTAACTAGGTTAATTACTTTATTTAGTAATACCTAGACAATCTCATTTTAAAATTAATAACAGAGATTAATAACAATTACTCTCAAGCTAGTTTTTAAAAAGATATAGCCTATACTTTAGCCTTTTACGTAGTAAGATTAAGTAGTATTATGTTAAGCCTTGCTACATATATAATGTAAATAAAAAAGGCTTCTTCTTTAGTATCTTAGGTAAGAGAATCTTTAATTGGCCCTTATACAAGAAAAAAAAAGTACTATTTAAAATATATTTTGTAAGTAAATAACACTACTAGTGTCACGGATAGTTGTGTAATAGCTGGTTCCGCTAAGTTCGCTTATTATTAGCTTCCCTACGTGCAATTATGCTTATAAGCTGCTCCTCACCTACAAGGAGACCTATAGGTATTATTGCTTAAAATATACATATATTATTATTTTAGAGCTATCTCTTACTATCTTTTATAGTGTAAAGCAAGTACTATTGCCTAAAGCTACCTTTTACAAAATAATACTTCTTTTACAGGCTAATAGTCTAGAAATAGCTCCCTTAACGTAATTTAACACTTAAGGCAATTAAGAAAGCTAAAGCCTTACTATATTTAAACTTTCTAACCTCCTTTAAACTCTATTAAGGCCTGCTACACCTAAGGAGCCTAGAGAGTATACTTAAAGCGCACCTACAACACTTAAGGAGCGCATTAACACTATAGAAAAGTAATATATTAAACTTTTATTCTTGTAATAATTATAAAAGTTAAAAAAATAAAGTATAACTAGAAAAGGCTAAACAAGGAGAAATCTTAAATATACTAATAGTACTAACTATATTATTTTACGCAGAAAATACACTTAAAGTATTATATACTATGTATATATAACACGCGTTAAAACTTAAAAACTTAGCTAAATACTAAGGTAAAACTCTTAAAAAATATTATAAGTTTACTTATTCTTATAAAGTAGCGTTTTAGCTACTGCTATAAGAATTTAAGAGAAATAATAAAAAAGTAATTTAAGCAATATAGTATCTTAGAGTAGACTCTTAAGAGTTTTAGTATACTTACTATAAGCATTTTTTAAAGCAAAGAAAGAAGTACTAACTTAAAACTACTTTAAGTAATATATACTTAACTTATTTTAGACTTTATTAACTACTGCCTTAAAGTAGTAACTACGCATACGCACGCTATGTAGTAGAAAAACTAGACTATTTAATTATTTGCAACTTATTTTAATATTCTAAAAAATTAACTTTTAATATATACTAAATTATAAAGAGTCTAGTACTTATCTATAAAACTAAGGCTTAAACTATAGCGTATAATTACTAACTACTATTTAATTTCTATAACTAGAGAAAACCTTATTACGCTTAGATTTATACTTAAATAGAATTTGTGTAAAGTACTTATTGCGTATTATTTACTTTAGTAAAATACTTTTATAAAAAAAATTAAAAACTTTTTTTAGCTACTATACTAGACGTACTTAAGAAGCGTAAAAACAGTAATAATATTATATACTTTAAGTACTAGAAAAAAAGATACTATGCTAATAAGTAGTAAAGCAGCAACTCTAACAAGGCCCTAGTTAATATAAACTAAATAAGAAGAAATTAAGCTTTGCTATAAACTTAAGGTTAGTAAGGCGTATACTAATAAATATTTTACTAGAGATATAGCGCGTGTATTACGCACGTTTAGTAACTAAAGTAAAAAAAAAACTTTAAGTTATTTAAGACTTATAAGTAAATATTAGCTTTATTAGTTAAAAAACAGCTGTAGAGATAAACCTAAAACTTAATTTAAATGTAGAACTTCTTTACTTAAGTTAGATTAGACTTTAAAGGCAGGACATATATATAGTATATAAGCTCTATGTCACGGATAGTTGCGTGTTGACTAGGTCCGCCAAACTCGCTTATTGTTAGCTTGCCTACCGGCAATTGTGCTTATAAGGGGCTCCTCACCTGCGAGGATACCTGCAGGTATTATTACTTAAAATATACACACGTTATTATTCTAAAGCTATCTCTCTGTAGTGTAAAGCAAGTACTATTGCCTAAAGCCACCCCTTATAGAATAATACCTCCTCCTACAGGCTAATAGTCTAGAGATAGCTTCTTTAACGCAATCTAACACTTAAAGTAATTAAAGAAGTTAGAGCCTTACTATACCTAAACTCTCTAATCCCTCTTAAACCTTATTAAAGCCCGCCACACCTAAGAAGCCTAGAAAGTGCACTTAAGGCGTACTTATAACGCTTAAAAAGCGCATTAACGCTATAGAGAAGTAACGCAATAAACTTTAATCCTTACAACAATTACAGAAGTTAGAAGAAAAAGTAGCACAACTAGAAGGGGTTAAACAAGAAGAAATTTTAATTATACTAATACTACTAACTACATTATCCTGCGCGCGGAACGCACCTAAAGCAACACCTACTACGTATACGCAACGTGCGTTAAAACTTAAAAACCTAGCTAAATACTAAGGCAAAACTCTTAAGAAACATTGTAAGTTTACCTGTTCTTGTAAAGTAGCATTTTAGCTACTACTACAAGAATTTAAAAGAAATAATAATAAAGTAATTTAGGCAATGCAGTATCTTAGAGCAAATTTTTAAGAGCTTTAGTATACTTACTATAAGTGTTCTTTTAAAGCAAAGAGAGAAGTGCTAACTTAGGACTACTTTAAGCAATATATACTTAACTTGCTTTTAGACTCTATTAACTATAGCCTTAAAGTAGTAACTACGTATACGCACGCTATATAGTAGAAAAACTAGACTGTTTAATTATTTGCAACTTATTTTAATATCTTTAAAGATTAACTTCTAATATATACTAAGGCACAAAGAGTTTAATACTTTTTTATAAAACTAAGGCCTAAACTACAGCACGTAATTACTAACTATTATTAAATCTTTATAACTAGAGAAGACTTTATTACGCTTAGATCTACACTTAAGCGGAATTTGCGTAAAGTACCTATTATATATAATTTGCCCTACTAGAGCACTTTTACAAAAAAAAAAAAGAATACTTTTTTATAGCTACTATACTAAACGTACTTAAAAAGCGTAAAAATAGTAATAATATTATATGTTTTAAGTGCTAGAAGAAAGGATACTACGCTAACAAGTGCTAAAGCAACAACCTTAATAAAGTCCTAGTTAATATAAACTAAATAAAAAAAAGTTAAGCCTTACTATAAACTTAGAGTTAGTAAGGCGCGTGTTAATAGATATTTTACTAGAAATATAGTGCATGTGTTATGCACGTTTAGCAACTAAAGCAAAAAAGAAACTTTAGGTTATTTTAAATCTATAAGTAGATATTAGCTTTATTAGTTAAAAAACAGCTATAAAAATAGATTTAAAACTTATTTAGAATACAGAACTTCTTTGCTTAAGTTAAATTAGACTTTAAAGGTAAAATATATACATAGTATATAAGCTCTAGCTGCGCTTAATAAATAATAATAGCGTAGAGCGCATTATAAAAGTTACTGCGTATAGAGTAAACAAAAAGGAAGTACTACTACTGCTTAGCAACTTCTTTTTAAGCTAGAAAGGCATCTATATTAACTGCAGAAGGCAGATGTAGTGTTAAGGATATATAAGGGCAAACATTAACTTAGTAGCTACTAAAGTATTTTTAAAAGACGCAAGACTTACAAATTTAAGAGCTTACCTCTTAGAAGTACTTTAAAGTAATAGCGCATACATTAAGCCTAAGGCATATATACTAAACGTATCTACAGCGCAAGTGCAGCATATACCTAATGTGTTGTAAGATTATGCTAATATCTTTAATAACAAAGCTACTAAAACTTTTTTATAGCTAAAAAGCTTAAATTACGTAATTTTTATTTAATAAAGAAAAGAACCTCCTTATAGGCCTTTTTATACTTTTTCTTTTTGTAAGCTTTAAGTACTTTATAAATATATTAAGAAAGTACTGTATAAAAAATAGATTTGCTATAGCACTAGCTTTACAGGCGCACTAATACTATTTGTACTAAAGAAAAATAAAACTCTTTACTTTTGCGTAGATTATTAAGGCCTTAACGCTGTTACAATAAAAAATTATTGCCTGCTCTCTTTAATTAGAGAGACACTAAACTGCCTATTAGGCGTATACTACTACACAATATTAGATCTTAAAGACGCCTACTATTGCCTAAGGATTAAGGCAGGAGATAAGTAGAAGACTGCTTTTAGAATATAATATAGATATTTTAAATATCTTGTTATGCCTTTTAGGCTTACGAATGCCCTAGCAAGTTTTTAAGCCTACATTAATAAAGCTTTAAGAAGGTACTTAGATTACATCTGCGTAGTTTATCTAGATAATATTCTTATCTACACCTACAACAACAACATTATGCTACACTAGCGTGCTATACGCGCTGTACTTAACTTTTTATAAAAAGTAGAGTTATATATAAATTTTAAGAAGTGCACATTTGCTTTAAATAAAGTTTATTTTCTAGAATTTATTGTTATAAGAAGCCGCATTTGCGCAGATCTAGCGCGCGTTGCTACTATTAAGTAATAGCCTACACTTACTAGTATTAAGGAGCTGCAGTTCTTTCTAGGATTTGTAAATTTTTATTAGTATTTTATTAAGAACTACGCTGCAGAAACAGCACCTCTTATAAATATCCTAAAAGGGAAACAGGCGTTCTACTAGAACAAGAATACACATGCTGCCTTTATAAGGCTAAAGCAACACTTTATATGTACGCCTATTCTGTATTACTTTAAAGATACTTGTATAATTTGTGTTAAGATAGATGCTTTAACTTTTGCTATATTAGGCATATTGTCTTAATTATTTAAAGACAAAAAGTAGCATCTTGTTACATTTTACTTACAAAAACTGTAAAACGCTAAGCTAAACTATAAAGTATATAACTTTAAACTTTTAGCTATTGTATAGAGCTTTAAGAAATAGCAGTACTACTTAGAAAGCGCTTAACACACTATTTAGGTATTAACTAATTATAACAACCTACGCTCTTTACGCACTGTATAGAAGCTAAACTAGTGTTAAGCACGCTAGGCTCTGTATTTAGGGGCTTTTAATTTTAAAGTTAAATACTACCTAGGGCGTACAAACCCTGCAGATAGACTATTAAGAAGAGTAGATTATAAATAGAAGAACTTGTTATTAACTTAATTATTGCCTACACTGCAGAATAAACTTCTAGCAAGAGTAGATTTAACTGTAATAAAAGACTGTAATAACTTACTGCCTAGCTTATATTAACGTTTTTTTTTAATAGCTCTAGCCTTTATAAATAATGCAGGCAGCTTTTAACTAGCCTTTACTTACAAATTCTTTATAAGCGCCTTACCACTAGTTAAAGCTTGCGTAGTTTACTTAGTGCGCGCTATTATAGTAGTTGTAAGGTTGTTAAAATTTGTAGTAAGCGTATAGAATTATTATTAATTATTTTTACAGCAATAGGGTGCGCAAGTAGACGTAATAAAAAGCTATTATAATACAACATGCTAGGGTGTATTGTTGGTAGGTAGTAATTAGTGGGGTGTCTAAATATAGGAAAAATGTCGATTTTTAGTTAGCTTTAGTGGGGGCGCACAGGCCACACTAGCTATAATATAGTAATATTTCTATATCTCTACCTACTATACAACCACTACAACTAAAATTAACTAATTATAGTTAATTATCACATCTATTACAATAACAACAATTAAAGAAGAGCTAAGCAATAGTCCTAAAGGCCTAGTTCTGCGCATTCTAATTTTAGTGCCACTAGGTTTTAAACACAATAAGTAGGAGAAGCTTACAAAGGTATTTAACACAGCTATTAATTACAGCGCATGCTAATTTGTAAAAAGTTATAAATACAAAAAAGACAAAATTACTAATACACTTACGTGACGCGGCTAAGGCAGTTTAAAGAAAGGTTGCCCTACAAATTTAAAAGTCCTAATAAAGAAATTATTAAGCTCTAGTTCTTAAGCTATTACGCAAAGAAGTTAAGTAGCTTAACTTAATCTTAAGATAAAAGCCTTATAAAATGCACATGCAGCTAATTACGCTACTACATACTAATTAAAGAAAAGAATAGAAGGCATAGAACAATATAAGAATGCAAGTGTAAAGAGACGTAAAGAAATAATAAAAGCAGCACAAAAAGTACTTAACTAGAAGTAATACAACGCCTAAAAGAGTAGTAAGTTAACATAGTTATTTATTACAGAGTTATGCTTATATATAAATAGGTAAGTAGCTACAGACAACCCTTAATTAAATTTATAAAAAATAGAAAGACGCATACTACGAAGTTAATATAAAGTAGCACGCGAGAATCCTAGACAAGGCGGTGTAGGCAATAAAGAGCTTAAATAACAGCAGCTAAAGTCGCACATATACTTAGATTTATAGCTTTAGCAGTGTTTTTAAAAAAATTATGCGTTGCACTTATAATAAAGGTTTAGCAAAGCTTTGCACTAATACTTTTAAAAGCAAACAAGCTAAAAAGGAATAGCAAGACTTTGTTAAAGATATAAGTCTAGAGGAGTTAGCTGTTGCTACAAGTAAAGATTAGAAGTAAGTTTAACACATTTTTTTATTATATATACTTACTAACTAGTATAAACTATTTAAGCCTCCGCCAGTGTACAAGTCTTTAGGACTTAGCGACAATACTATCCTATACAGCGACAAGCTATATATTAAGGGACATAATAGTAATAAATGCGAGAAAGAAGTTAATAATAATTCTAATATTAATGCGTACTACAATTAATGTAAGGATAAGTATAAGACTAAGAAGCAGTAGTAGGAATTACAGGCTAAAGTTAAGAACAAAAATTAGAATAAAGATATAAATTCTAGCAATTTTACAGACTTTAAAGGCTTTTTAAATTAATTACAGTAGTATTCCTGTTAAAGTCTAATTAAAAAGCGCCTAACATAGTACGTAATTAGAGAGACAAGTTAATCTTAGTTTAGCTTTACACGCGTCTACTAAAGGCTTATAGTCTATGTACTGTTAAAGGTTAGCAATTGTAACAATTTATTATAGCTTTTTATTATATTTTTAAACTAAACGCGGTTTACACACATATTATAGCTAAACACATTTATAAGCTTTTATAAAACTTTTACTAATTCTAAATAAGCAGACACTAGGTTATTTAGAAAGAAAGGTGAAGCTATACTAGAAGGAGGAAATAAAATTGTAACTAATTAGAATAAGTAGTAGAGTACAACTAGCTAGGCTTAAAATCTAGACAGCGAATCTCCCTGCTAGAACTGTGCTACCCGCACTAGTAGCATTTAGTTAAAGTTTAGAGAAGCTGCTTATATTACAACTAGCTGCCTTTATATATTCTATCTTAACTGCAGCATAATTCTGCAACACTTAAGGCTAACAAGAATAGAGACTAAACACCTTATAAACTACATTAATATAGTTAATTGTTAGAGTACTTTAACTTCTATTTACAATAGTCCGTAGTACACCTACTTTAATACCTAAATTTACTTAAGATGCCTTTAAGAAAGAGCTTGTTTAAGTAGTTGTTAACAGTAATTAGCTATTTTAAACTATTAAGCGGCTATTATTTACGCGCTTTCTTTAATTTCTAAGGCCTTAAACTACAATAATTACTTGTTATAAATTTAAGTTAATGTTTTAGAACTAGTTTTATAAAGCAAAAGCCTCTCTTCTTAATAACTTAGGCCTTACAACTAAAATTTTAATTGTACTAGATATATAGTCTATAGCTAATTATCTTAGCTTTCTTGCAGTTAAGAGTTACTATATTACACTAAACTAGCAATTTTAAGAGAAACTACTTAATTTTATACTAATACGCGGACGACATACTAGAATTTTAATAGCCGTAAAGGTACTACGTGTACTTTTAGACACTAATACTAGGTCTTACCTTCTAGCTATTACTTGCGACAATGCTAGCAACAATACAGTACTTAGTTAGACAATTTAATTAACACTAGTGCCTTAGAAAACACTATCTTATGCCTAGCTTATATTATTAACCTAGTAGTTTAAGACATAATTTAACATCTCTAACTAGCTAATACTGTAGAGGTTAGACCTAGAGAGGTCTTACGCAGGCAACATATTAAAGAAATTAAATATAAAATGTCTTTTCTAAACACACTTTGTAAAGTATTTATACTTTTATTACATCTAATTATTATATTATAACTATTGTCTAGATCTAAGCTATTTGCATTGCTATTAACGCGTTACTACAATAGTATAAGCAATTCCTTGCTACTTAACAACATTTACTACTAAGGGAACGACTTTCTGTTATTTGCAATGTAAAGACTTAATAGAACTTAACATACAACATGTGCAAGCGCGCGCTTAAGCTTTTAAAATATATTAATAAATAGCTAGTACAAAAAATAGTAATAAAAAGAAGTACTTATATTGTTGTTAACCCTAACAATAACACAAGAGAGATTAACTATCGTGACTTTAAGCGTTTTTAACTCTTTTTTGTTAAGTAGCACTATATTAAGGTAATTACAGAGATGCTTAAGTAGTTTAAGGACGCTATAAGCTTTTTAAGTAAGAACTAGAAGCCCTAAGTCTAATATATTTAGCTTATGTATAACTGTCTTTTTAATTTTATAGACTTAATGTCTAACAATTTTAATAAGAATGTAGAAAGTCGTACTACAAAGTAGCTTGTAATAGTACAAGCTGCTATAAACAAGAGAAGAAAAAAACTAAGTAAGTACTACGCAAAAACATTAGCTAAGCAAAAGTTTTTATTTAACTGCGCAGCTATTCTAAATTTAACTTAAAAGCTTACTGTATATAAAGTATAGTTATTACAGTTTGTTATTACAGAGGAGTGCTAATTAGCTAACTAGAATTCTACATAGGAACTTTAAGACAAGTACATATATTGCAAATAGTTTTTTTAACTATTTTAATTAATATAACAATAGTAGAGGAGCAAATTAAACACTAGTCTCTACTTTTTTTTTAAAAAAGACACTTGGCTGTAAATAGTTTTAAAGGCCTGCTCCTTAATCGCCTTTTAATAGCTTTTCTACTTTAAGTTAAATATCTTTTATACAGGAAAGAGAAGAGATAAAAAGCCCTACTTAATAAGAAGGAGAATTCTACCTTAGCACTCTTTGCATTAAACTAGGGACATTATTTAATGTCTTAAAGTAGTAGCAACAGAATAAAAATACTTATTTTTAGCTGTCTTAAGTTGCAAAAGATATATTAGTAATTTTAATTACTAGTATTAGTATTAAGCGCGTTTTTAACACTACGAAAGATGTTATTAGCAATTAAAGGCATTACTTTTTAGCTTTAACTATACAGTAGATTATAGTTTTTAAAGATACTATTTTTCTAGATTTAAAGGCGCAAGAAATTTCTATACAGAATAAGAATATTAGCTTTAAAGCACTATGTAACAAGATTAATAATATATTTAAGCTCCTAGCGCCTAGAGATAGTACATGTAGTCTAGAGGAGGAAATAGTAAAAGATAAGCTTACAGAAGAGGACTTTCTACCTCTAGCACAGAAGCGCTAAATTAGTGCTTACTTAGCTTGCCTCTCCTAATCTTACCTGTTTAACACAGCTATTTATTACTATAAATAGCACGTAACTACAACTTAATTACAACTACAACTACAACCTAACTTATACTTACAGTCTGTGCGCGTAACTACAACTACAACTACTAGTCTGTGCGACTTAACTACAACCACAACTACTAGTCTGTGCGACCTAACCACAACCACAACTACTGGTCTACGACCACAACCTAACCTATACCCACGCTAAGCGTAAGTTAGCGTGGGTATAGGTTGGGTTGTGGTTGGGTTAGCTTACGTCAGACCCTAACCACAACCCAACCTATACCCATTTACCAGCCTAAGTAGAGCATAGTAGAATAAAAGGTTCTACGACCTAGCACAGCTAGGAAGGCGTATGTAAGACGCATGTAGCTAACATTTGTAGAATAGAGGGTATCTAAACTGCTAGTGCTATAGGGTGTATTGCGTACTACGCTCTCTAGCTAGAGTATTAGTTAGTAGCAAACCTGCGACAGTAGAGTTAGAAGCTCTAATAAATAAACTGCGCTAGCTATAATAAAGAGACGCCTTTGCTCTATAGTAGGTTGCAGACTTTATGCAAGTAGCATGCACTTAAAATAGTAGCAGCACGCAAGTGTAGCGCGTTAATAACAAAGAAGTTCTAAGATACAAAGGTAGAATTTATGTTTTACTAGAACAAGCTATTAGGCAGGAGATTCTATTACAGAATTGTAACACGCGCATAGCGGGTTATTTTAGCGCACGTAGAACTTATAAGCTTATTAGTAGGCTATATTACTAGCTAGAGCTAGGCTATAATGTTTAGGATTATGTAAAGACCTGTGTAGTATGCTAAAAAAGCAAGGCTTTAAGACACAGCAAATATAGTTAGTTATTACTATTACTAGTTCTTAATAAGATATTTAAGGAAGTAAGCTTTAATTTTGTAATAGAGCTACTACTAGCAAAGAACAATAGTTTAAGTTGCGTATTTAATATAATTCTTGTAATTATTAACTACTTTTTAAAAATAGCAATCTACATACCTATATTAAAAATGTAAGATACAAAACAGTTTGCGGAATCCTATTTTAAATATATTATTTTAAAATATAGAATTTAAAAAAGCATTATATCTAATTGCGGTTTAATCTTTACCTTAGCATTTTAAATAGAAATATGCTACTAATTATAGGTAAAGCGTAGGCTAAGCACAGCCTTCTACCCGCAGACAAACAAGTAAACTAAACGCTAGAACTAGACAATAGAGCAATACCTAAAGACATTTGCTTTAGAGAAATAAAATAATTAGGTGTTACTTCTGCTAACTGTATAATTTGCATACAACAACTCTATCTACAAATTAACAAAGACAACACCTTTTTACGTAGTATATAGTAAGCATTTATTGCTTATATTGCCTTTTAAGGATAGCAGGCTAGAAGAGAAGGTACTAGATGCTATAAACAGAGTACAGCGCATGCATAGCGCACGTGCAATAGCAAGAAAACACTTCTTAGCAGTATAAAAATATTAACGCTAATACTATAATAAAAAATATAAACTAAAGATTTTCTGCTAAAAAGACTTAGTTTGCTTTAGTACAAAGAACATTAACTTAGCCTACTAACCTAATAAGAAGCTTTCTAGTAAGTTTATAAGACTATTCTAAGTGTAAGAAGTAGTAGGAACGTAGGCTTACTAACTATAACTACTACTTTACTATTATATTTATAATGTCTTCTACGTCTTTTTACTAGAATAATAGGAATTACGTAGTAGTTAAGAAGACAATACTTAGGCACTAGAAATTAGCTCTAAGGGTAAAGAGATCTAGGAGGTTAAAAAGATATTAGAGAAATAGGTTAAAAATAGCTAGCTAGAGTATTAGCTGCAATAGAAAGGCTATAACAAATTATAGAATACTTAAACTTTAGCATCACAGTTTAAGGATATATGTAACGGCGCAGGCAAGACTTACGGATTAGTATTAGCAGAAGGGATCACGGCAAGGCATATGGGAGTGCGTTGTGATCTACAAATAAGCCTTGATTTAAATAAGATACTTATAGGCCTTGTACAAAAGGATATCAAAAATCTACAGAGCAACTATGGGTCCCGGGCTGTCTTTATACTTGCGATCTGGAATAGGACCAGTGTAGGTCTAATACAGATAAGATCCGGAGACAACAGTAAGGATAAGAGAGTTGTAACGTGTTTATTACACTACCCCCCCTTCTAGTTGTTAGCTAGTCCTATAGCTGTGTATATTCTTTAACATGTTTGTTATTTGTTAACTTTATAACGTCTTTTTGTTATTGTTGTAGACTTCTAATGTGCAGTTACCGCGACTACGACCTAGAGCAGCGTCGGACCGGCCTTAAGCGTTTGCTGTTTTAATATTATAACAACAAGTCGCGTCCGATTTTTCTGCCTTTCTAAAACACCTTACACACACACACACCTACACACACACACTATGCCGCTGCGCTGCCCCCTAAGGGCTTTACTAGAGGCGTATTGCCTTATTTGTCTGCGGTTAGTATGCGCCTTCGCGCGGGGCGTTCTTAGAGTTAAACATTAGTTTAACTCTAAGACGTCTAAGAAATGCGCTTATTACGCACAGCAGAAGGAGAAGTGCTCCTCTGTAAGTTTAATATGTTTAACTCTTAAACTTAAGGCTAACTTAGTTAGGTGCTAGAGTACGTTAAGGAGGAGTTCCTCGAACTCCTCACCACCATAGACCTCCTTGCTGCTGCGGAGCACGGGGAGGATCTGGCAGAGGACCGCCTCCCTGCTAAAGAGCAGGTGCAGGCAGCGGCCCTTGTCTTGGCCTGGAAGGTCCAGGTGACGAGGAGCTAGGAGAAGGAGCTGTCTGTAGCTTTAATTCTAGTTTTAACTCACCAGGTCCTCCTGGAGATCTAGGATGCTGTCCGTTCACTAGACAGCCAGGTTGCCTCTTTAGAGGCCTTTGCTCGCTGGGGCGGAACCGGCGGTAGTGGTCCAGTTGCTTCGCCGGGGGAGGAGGACGATGAGGAGCGCCTCCAGAGGGAGGCAGGGGAGGAGGAGGAGAGTAGTAGGCTCTCCTCCGACTCCTCCTCCTTTTATGGGGAGGAGGAGAGATCCTCCCCAGATCTTTGAGTG